>LSHF01000110.1:0-84936 GCA_001660795.1 Leptoxyphium fumago
CTCACCAGCATCAAAGCCTGTCCTTGTCTCCCAGGCCGGGCCCGTTCCCGCTCGGTCCCGCTTGCTGGCGGTGTTCCTGGATCCTGCTGCACCCTGCTGCTTCTGTGCAAACTCTATGGCGACGACACTCCATCGTTTGAGCATCGCTCCTGCGTCGGCCCTCATGCGCCCTGGAGCCGTGGGCCATCCAATCAACCTCAAGATGACCGCCCTCGACGCCGCGCCATCACCGGGAAGCGAATAGCGTCTGTAGCCAGGCCCAGCACAAGGTCTGGCGTGGAAGAACGTGAAACACCTTCTAGCCGCCCGTGTCGCTTGGCCTCTGGCGCGCGTTTACGTTAGGGCTACGCTGCGAGACACACATAGTACAGTATGCTTGCTGGCCATTCAATGGCTGTCTATAGCTTTACATCGGACGTGGTCTATGCTCTTCTTTGTTGTTGTTGTTGTTCACTTATTATAGGTGTGGTGAGCGTGCACAATGCTAAATCGACAATAAGAAAGCTCCACGGTGTGCACTGTATTGTTCACTGTGGTTTCTTTCTACCACTAAAGCGGTTCCCAGTCCTTTTTTGTTTCTTTCCTTGCCGTCATTCTCTTGTTCTCACACGCTCTTTTACCTTCTTCAACACTTACACACGGGCAGGACCCTTCTCAACACATCATCTACCGGCCTGGTTGGATATCCATCGATCACTGTTGACCAGTCTACTCGCTCACGCAAACAACATATATCTCCAACCCCAAATCTCTGAGTACTTACCTGTCTCAACGATCAAACATGCGTCCAACACCGGTCCTTGCTGTGCTGACGACGGGCGTCGCTCTGATTCTTGCCTGTCTGACCTTCTTCGCCGGCTCCTCGCCAGGATTTCTCGAGAGCTATGCGCTGGTGACCGTCAACACCTCCCAGATCGGCACCAACATTTTCAACACTTCAGAAGCCAACGCTTTGTCGAACCCCATCTCCAGCTTGCTCCACGGGATTGGCGATTCCGTGCAGTCATCCATCGAGGACCAGCTCAACGACCTCGCAAAGGACTTGGGCATCCAGGACTTCTACTCTGCACACATACTCACCTTCTGCGAGGGTTCCTACACGCCAGCACCCAAGCCCAACGCCACCGTACCCCAGCACGACATCAAGCAGAAAGTCACAAACTGCTCCCGCATCCAGGCCTTCTCCACCTTCGATCCCACGACCACCATCCAGCGCGAGCTCAATGGCAGCAACAGCGGCCACGGCCACGGCCGCATCACCCTCGACGACCTCCACTGGCCGGACGACCTCACCAAGGGACTGGACGCGCTGGCGCTGGCGCAGCGGGTGACCTTCGTGCTCTACTGCATGGGCCTGTCGAGCGTCTTCTTGGGCTTCTGTCTGGCCGCACTTTCCTTCACACTGTTGGCCTCGCGCGCGGGCGGCCTGGCCACAATCGTCAACCTGGCAGTTGATGCTTTAGCATTCTTGGCCCTGGGCCTCGCCAGCGCCATCGCGACCGCCGTCGCGGTACAGGCCGCGGCTGTCGCCAACAAGTACGGCAACGCNATCGGCATCGTCGCGCACAGCGGCAGGGGCTTCATCGCCCTCACCTGGACCGCCACCGCCCTCATGCTCCTCGCCTGCCTGGTATGGTCCTGGGACCTCTTCTTCACCCAGCGCAAGGCCAAGGTGCAGGGCGACAAAGCCTGGTCGAAGTTTGGCTAAATCTGCAATTCCAAAGAACAAGAGTAACATGAAATCTGTAGAGTACGACACGAACGACAGGCTAAGCGGGGCTTACTTTACCTTGACATAGCTGTTTCGTAATGGGGCATAAGAATGAACGTAATACAGAGAGACAAATCTTATGATATTCTGCAGTCGTGTCTGCGGNCGCAGATGGACGGCCATCCGTGCCTTTTTTTTTTTCACGTTCCCCATATTACATTTATACACCCACCCTCGCGAAGAGGGCGGCTCCCCACTGATATCTGCTGCATTATCTCCTTTACTTAGACGATATATCATCGCTTCAATTGAGGGGTATCTCGAAAGAAATTGAAAGAAACAAACATTATGGTAGGGGGAAAAACAAAACAAAAAAACCGATGCTAAGATATGCTTCACACTCTTTAGGGCCAAAGTCCCGGCTGTGCTCAGGTCGAGATGGAAGTAGAAGTCGTTGGTTCGTCATGTGGAGCCATGCCACACCGCTGTCCAGGTCCCGATCATGGTGTTGCCATTGTCGTTACTGTCGGTCACGCGTCACGTCGTTCCCTTCTGTCATCGCTTGCGTCCTCCAASCCGATTTTGCGTCTAATCGGCGATGTAGCCGGCAGATCAAAGCGTACCGACAACGTGTATCACGAGACAACCCAGACCGGCACAAAAAAAAGTCGGTGGGGTCGCAGGTCGTCCAGGAGGGCCGACGGTCAGCACGCTGTCTAGAAGGCCGGGAGGGAGGAGAAGAGCCCGCCTGCACTGGCGCCGACGCCTCCTAGCCAGGTCACTGTTGTCTACCTCTACCATATGGTCAGGGGCGACACACACACACTTCTCCTTCCATTGTTCAATGCATCCACCCCTGCGTATTTGTCATGGAGAGCCTGACCATCCATTGCATGTGCGCGAGCTGGAACCTCTACGCCGTTGTCGCCTCATGCTTCTATTGACTTGTCGCGCGAAGCGCAGCCGCCGGTCTTGCCGTCCAGCCGTTGTATCTTTGGCCTGGCTGGCGGCTGTTGACTGTTTGATGCTGTCGTTTGCTCCATTTCTCAGGGGTGGGAACATCTATCGCAGGGGCACATCACTCACATCCCTGTAACGTTGACGACTTCAGATGACGATTTGCCACCTTACTATCCTCGAGCTCCAGCGGTGTACTGCTGGCGATGGATCCGCGGTAGAGCAAGACGTGTATAAAGACGGACGTCCCATGAGAAGCTCAAGGGAAAGTCGTTCTCTTCCATATCTCTCAAGCATCTTTGGCTCTGCATTGACGACAAGCCCAACTCGAGCCGCAAGGTCGTGTCCACAGTGCAAACATGGCGAACTCAGACCCCAAACAGAACGGCCAGAACGCCATCGACACTTCTCTGCCCAGCGGCCAATGCAGCAATGTAAGACGATAGAGCGACAATGCTTCTCCGCACCGACCCCTGAGACATGCAGACTGACATCCACACCAGCGAAACGCTGATGACCAGCCCATTGTCGCCTTCGTGGAGGACACGATCAGACATGAAGCAAGACAGAAGTACGAGAAGGCGCTGCTTGCTCACATTGGCCAATTCGACTCGGCCGTTACCCCTATCAGCTCTGGCAACATCGTCGACTTCCCAGGTGCCGCTTTGTATTCTTCAATCGGTCCGTCCGGTGCGGCACCCATGGAGCGTTTTGCTGCCGTCAGCCCAGTCGACGACCCATTCCCATTAAGCGCAAAGCTTCACTTGCAACGTATCGGCATCGAGGCGGGTTCCATGCAAGCTCTCGCCCAGAGAGCCGACGCGGCGAAGTATATTGTGAGGGAAAGCAGCAAGCACCACATTGAAGACACCACCAGCTCCACGGAGTGCCAGGCTTCCTGCTCCTGAGGGTGTTCATGTCTATTGCCACATGATCTCGATTGGTATTATATTAAAAGTTCATGGTTGGAAGGGTATACTTGAGGCCGTTCGACTTCAGGCCTTGGTAAGGATGATGTACTGTTAGATTTTTGTTATTCTGGAATTTGGTGGGAAGCGGGATACGTACACTTTCGGTGGCTAGCTACTGCTGTAATTGATTATAGCCATTCATTTGATGAATCTGCAATCAACGCTCAAAGTGTCAATGACCTTGATCGATGAGGTTGAACGATGGACAAGGTAATCGGAGATTAGATCGTCATTCCACCTGCAGCCTCAACGTCCTGGACAGGGCAAGCTACAATTCTCCACAGCGTCGGCCAAAGCGCGTTCCCGAAACCTACACATGGATGATCACTGTACGAAACAGCACTGTGCTGTACCCACTTACCTCCTAGCTACGCTGCGTCGAACCTTTGCGTTCTCGGCCGCGTAGGGCAGACGCTGAAATAAGCTTCGATCTTCCACCGGTCACACTTTGCTGCCGGGCAGGGCATGGGGGGAAAAACGTGGCGTGCTCTGCCGGCAAGGCCCTCGGCTCTGTGCTCGTACGGGACCAGATGCATCGCAACGTTGCAACAGGACAATGACAGAGCGGCAGCCCACAGGAGGCAGAGACTCCACTGGACTGTGTCGTGCATCACATCCCGTTGCCGCATCACAACCCATCACAACCTGAATCGATTTCACGGTACTGGTACACCTCACCCCAGTCTGTACGAGTTCAAAGCGTTGGAACGACCTGCCGGCAGAGCTGGAACGAATGGGAACGAAGTAAGGCAAGCGGCATGTATCTGTTGTTGTGGCTGGCCTGAAGACATACCTCCTTGGAGCACAAGGATTGCAGGCATGTCGTTGCGCTGATAGGGCATGTAGTCAATTCTAGCTTTTTGCACCAGACGGTGCTGGAAGGTGCTTGTTACCATATTGAATCTAAAGTGACTTCTAGCACAACGTATGTTAATCACTGCTTTTTGTTCCTACGATTCTGTCACTGACCACTTGGTAGTCCATGAAGGCCGGCTCCGTGAGGCCACGAATGACCTTCCTGATCGGGAAAAGACTGGGTATGGAATATACTGCACACGCAGTAGAATGCAGTCTGATTTGGAGCAACGAGTAAGCAGCGCGTACCGTCCGAAGGTATTGTTCAATTCATTACTATTATGATTGGATACCTGTGTATCTCTACCAACCTTCCTGTACCTAGGTAGTGTTATTATGGTTATTTGAGAGAGACAGATACAGCATTACCAATAATGTCAGCGATTGGAGGAGTCCCAATGGGCGAAAGTGGCAGGAGATAGCGCCGATCAGAGCGGTGGCAGGGCAATCGAATCGGCAATAGGGAGGGAATGAGAGCGAACGAGGCGATGAATGGAGCAAGTGGCAAAGATCGGGCGATGATGTGATGCATTCGGGACGGGAGGGGGGGAGCGGTGAGGTCACGTGACTGACCAGCTCCGCAGAAGAAAAAAAGATTTCAAGTCTTCTTTACCCCCCGTCTCTGTCTCCGCCTGCGTCATCCTGCTTTTCCTTGACGTAGTAGGTAGCCTCTTTTGCGCTTTGAGCAACTACATCATCACTTCCGCCCTCTTCTCGGGACAGCAGCATCAGCATCATCATCATCATCATCATCATTGCCATCTCCGCCAGCACCACCAACAACGCGACAACTCCAGCAACCGCAGACAGCTACGCCTGCTGCACATCCCTTGGCCAGCATTCGTCGCGTTGTACCCAAGCAGCTTTCCGCCTCTGTCTCTGTCCGTGTCTGTTGCTGCCTGACGGCCTCGCTCACGGTCGCCCTCTACAACCTCAGGCATCAATTGCTGCCTGACTCGACAGCACACTCCCGTCGCGACGCGCGTGTCTTCCCGTCTTCCCTTCCTCCCGCCCGTCCCGCTCTTCCGCCGCTGTTTACCTCACTGCCCAGCAGAGTGAGCGAGCGGATTGCGTCACTCATCGCCTCGCCTCCTCCTCTTCTCTCCGTCGCAGCCACAGTCAGTCACGGTCACGGTCACGGCCCTACCATACGCCCTCGCGCTGTTGAAGACGACGTCACTCGTCAATCCCTTCAGGTCTCCGGTAAGTCTGATGCATCTTCAGTCTGTCGTCGTCGCTTCGTGGCATCTCTGCTCGTATGCGCTTCGCGTCGTCTACCTGTTTGCCACTTTTTCCTCACTGAAAGGAGGAAGTCGAGGTCGAGACGGATTGTCTCTGGCGCGCCGCGACAGCGAAGCAGAACTGCCGTAACGCGACGACTTCATTGTGAAATGTTCAACGCCATGTGTATTGCAGTGGACACGCGAGCTGACTTCCCTATGCCGATAGGTTCAACAGAACTGTTAATAGTAATATCTTGAATTGTGAAGTCCATCTGTTGTCTGCTCGTAGCGTGCAGAACAGAAACCCAACTACAAAATCGAGAAGCACAAGAAGAACGAGATCGAGATCGAGAAAGGTTAAGGAGCGAAAGGAACAAAAGAACAAACTCCTACGCTATCCTTCAAGCCTGACGTTACCTGACGTTGTTGATTTTCTTCCGTTCGCACCGAACCACACAGCCAGACGCCAACCTTAACCCACTTACCTACCCAACCCAACCTGCACTTAAGCTCCTACGTCATACCCACCATGTCTGCCGCTGTTGCGTCAAGGCAGGCCGACAACAACAACTCGCCTCATCTGAGTTCCAAAGCAATGACATCGTCACCTCGCTCAAATCGAACTTCTTCTCAGGCTCCAGGTATGTCGTCGCCCTTGTTGACCTTTGCACTACACTATGCGTCGCGTTACTCTCGTCTCCCGGCACCACCTACATCCTTTCCATCTGCCATTGGCCCAATGTCGTCATGCCCATCCACCTCCTTCGCCGCTTGGCCTCGTCTCGATGGTTTGACGCGTGACTTACTGACAGCCGCCAGACTCGGTAAAGAAGGAAGGAAGTGACGCTGTGCAAGGTATGTTCTAATCATAGACCTTCTCCATGTTGATCACCTGTAAGACTATGCCCATGCTAACGCTCGACAGCTTCAACTGTGCCCACAATCAACCAACCCGAAGAAGCTCAGAACGTCGACAAGGCAGGATCGACAACCAATGCGCCTCTTGCACCTCCACCAAAGCCAGGTCAAACCAACGACCACTCAGACTATTTCGGCAGTGCCAGCAACCAGAGCCAACACTCTAAGGAACCAAACCCTTTTGAGAACGCTTTCAGCAACCCAGCAGAGACTCCCGGCAAGCCATCGCTTCCCGGTGTCACCAGCCTGACCTCGCCTGCGCCACTGCTTCCTGGAAACACACCAGGTTGGCCTGGTGCTTCTCTTCGTTCAGGGCCTCTCAGTCCAGCTATGCTTACGGGACCTACCAACAGCGACTATTTCAACAGCGACCACCACTTCTCTGGCAGTTTCCCCACACCTAACGAGTCGTCTCTACGCACTGGTCTGACGCCTGGTGGTGGCGGTTCCATGTTCCCACAGCCTTCGCCAAACTCTCAAGCTATATACAACCAACTCCAGAACGGTGGTGCAACACCTGGAACTCTCGACTTCCACCGCACAGCCATGGCCGCTCGTGCGCATAGCCAATCCCACCACTTTGGTCCTGCCCACCAGTCAAGCAACGCCACTTCTCAACCTCAGCAGAATCCCAACATTCAGCCGGATCTTGATAGCCAGACTTACAACGGACAGCAAGCCCAACAGCAGCAGCAACAACAAGCTCAACATCAACAACAGCAACAACAACACCATCAAGAACAGCAACAACAGCAGCAGCAGCAGCAGCAACAACAACAACAACAACAGCAACAGCAACAGCAACATCAACAGCAACAACAGGAAGGTCAGGATCTTCTCAGCGCCCACCAGACCAACGATGCTGCCAATGGGTTGTTCATGCTCGCGCAAGCTGGAGGCCAGCAACGCAATGGACAGCATGGTTACAACATGGGCCAGCAACACCAAAGACAGTACAGCCATCCGTCTCAGCAGATGAACAGCACCCCTGACGCCGATAAGCGCGCGCAGAAAGGCAGCATCGGCAGTATCGGTTCCGGAGGTACTGATCCAGCCTCCCCAACGTACTCTGACGAGGGCGAGGATAGCAAACCCCAAGCAAAGCGTGGCAAGAAGGGCGCTGCTCCTGCTAAGAATGCTGTAAACGGCAAGAGGAAGAGCGATGACCCACCGGTACGGACTCCAGCGACCAAGAAGCAACGTAACAGTGTTGCTATTGAAGATGACTTTGATGAAGACATGAGCCCTGAGGCTGAGCCTACAACTGCAGACAACAGGAAAATGACGGACGAGGAGAAACGCAAGAACTTCCTGGAACGAAACAGGGTCGCTGCTCTCAAATGTCGTCAGCGCAAGAAGCAATGGCTGTCTAATCTTCAGCAGAAGGTCGAGATCTTCAGCACAGAGAATGATGCACTGGCTGCGACAGTCACTCAACTGAGAGAGGAGATTGTTGGCTTGAAGACATTGCTGTTGGCTCATAAAGAATGTCCTGTTTCCCAAGCACAAGGCATTTCGGGCATGGCGATGCAGCAGATCGCAAGTGACAACCACCAATACAACCACCCATACGCCATGGCTGTCGGTCAACATGGCATGCAACCGGGTCAGATCCCGCAACCTAATATGCAAAGAAGGTAGGGCGTTATCCCATCCTATGTTAGGTGATTAAGCATCCAGACGCTCTAGTCTTCCATTCCTGTCAATGGTCACTGACATTGCCTGTAGCTATCATTTGACGACTTGAAAGGGCGTTGATCTCAAGTTTCCCATGAAGCCTCGCTTTCAATGCTTTCTGCCATTTTGCTTCCGCGTTGGTCGCTTCATCTGGGGATTGATTCCCCTGGATAAGCGACGATGTTTGACCTCCATTGGGGTCGAGGGGGTAGATTTTACTCTTCTTGTACTGTACATGCCCGTTCTCACCAAAAGACTCTTTGACTGGCGTTTTAGGATGGTTGACGAGTACACGGCTTGCGCATAAACTTCCTTCAGGCATTGGCGTTAACACGGCCTGGTCGAGGTTGCGATGGGTTGTGGCAGTGGTCTTTTGATAAGATTAGGGACGCAGAATGAACACAGACTATTTACGTACCGATTATTTATTTCTACCAGATCGCAAGCTTTATTTTCAGTGTTTCATGTGATGAGTACTGTACATGATCTTCGTAGGATTTTAATTGTATTGTGATTCTCATACCCCACGTACCAATTCAGATTGCCCCACCAAAGACCGTAAGTACTGCAGATGCATGCCTGCCCCTACGGTGGCAGTGGAACGTCGCGCGCGTCTGGCCGATTCAAATCGGTAAACACGTCCTCTACCACACGGGTCGATCCATGTTTAAGCACCGCCACCTCTCCACGCCGTCAGATCTGCCCTTCCGCCAGATCCCTCCACACGATGCGACCGCGGCCGGTCCGCAATGAGCACAATACAGGAAGAGCGCATGGAGAACGCCCTCCAATCGCTGCTCCAGAAACTTGTCCCTGCTGCGACTGCCACCAACACAGGCCACGACGACGACGATGAAGAAGAGTTCAACGAGGAGGAGGAAGAGGCGGCAGACCGCCGCTGGGATGAGACAAACGACCTCGCACACGCCATCCTCGCCGACCGCTCGCGCCTGCCCTCAGACTCTGCTGTCATCGCAGAGGACGTCAACCATGCCGCCGACCTGATCAAGAGGAGGTTCATCCGTGACTTGGCCAGCCCTGAGAAGGCTACCCGCTTCGGCAACCTGTACTCCAGACTCCTCAGCCAGCCCATTCTCAACCAGAAATGGGGCATTCTGTACTTTCTCTACAAACTCGCGGATGGTGGTGCCGTCGCTGGTGCTGGCGCCGCAGGCTACGATGGGGACAACCCGCTCTTCAACGAGGCCTTCTCCCGCAACGGCCTCCCTCGCATCTCTCAGGCTGTCAGCCCAGACAGAGACGTCAGATCGCCCTCATTCCTGCGTGATCGGCCGGTCGCGTCAGGCAGGCCGCACGCCAGCGCCCAACATAGCCCCCAGCCGGCCGTTTCGCCCGCCAGATCGGATGGGCAGCCGGATAGATCAAAGGTGGCTGGTCCGCCAGAGCAGGCTCTACTGCGCGATCTGCCCTTCACTCTGCAGGGTCTGTCCTCGACCAATCTCTCCTTCACCTCGAGGGACTCCCTCAAGCTACCGACTGGCCTGCCCGTCCCCATGATTGCCCTGCTGCATTCCCTCGCCGAGCCCTCGCTTCTGTATAAAGGCCTCGCTGAGTTTGTGGAGTCCTCTGAGGGCGGGCTTGTTGGCCAGAGTCTGAGGTCGGCTATCAGTCTTGAGCTACGCTCCTACCTTGGCCTCGTTGCTACGCTGGAGGGCCAGATCAGACGTGCACTCGCTCAGATAGAAGAGAACAAGGATGAGGGTGGATTGGGAAAGGCTGGTGTCACCCTCAAGCGGTGCGTCGTCTGGACTCGCGAGGCTACCCTTGGTTTGCGTCTGATGAGCACTATCGTGGAGTCTGCTAAGGGGAAGAAGGGTGGTGAATTGATAAGTCTCATTCACGGCTTCTCATCTTCCCACGGTGATCCCTTCGTTCATGCTTTTGCAGAGCGGCTGCTCGGGCACGTCACCAAACCCTTCTACAACATGTTGCGTGCATGGATCTATGATGGAGAGCTCGAAGATCCCTTCAGAGAATTCTTCGTCTATGAGAGCCAGGACTACGAAGACAGCGGCGCCACGAGCGTGTGGGAACACAAGTACCAAATCAACAAGACGATGATCCCCAGTATCATCGATGAGGACTTTGCCAACAGGGTTTTCTTAATAGGCAAATCTCTCAATTTCATTCGGTATGGATGCGGCGACGGTGGCTGGGTGGAGAAATACAGCAAGCAAGCCAGCAAGCAGTTGACCTACGGCGACACGGCGACGCTGTCCAGGAGCATTGACGAGGCTTACAAGACGGTAATGGCAAGGCTGATCTCGCTGGTCGAGGGCAAATTCGCGCTGCTGTCACATCTACAGGCGCTCAAGAAATATTTACTTTTAGGTGCAGGCGACTTCATCGCCCTGCTGATGGAGTCTCTTGCGGCGAACCTCGACCGGCCAGCCAATAGCCAGTACCGCCATACTCTGACGGCACAACTAGAGCACGCCATCCGCAACAGCAACGCCCAGCATGACCCACCAGATGTCCTTCGCCGTCTCGATGCTCGCATGTTGGAGCTTTCCCACGGCGAGATTGGCTGGGACGTGTTCACGCTCGAATACCGTATCGACTCTCCTCTCGATGTCATCATCACCCCTTGGGCATCTAAGCAGTACCTCAAGGTCTTCAATTTCCTCTGGCGCGTTAAGCGTGTCGAATTCGCCCTGGGCTCTACCTGGAGACGCTGTATGACCGGCGCGCGCGGCGTACTAGCCACGTGGNCGGGTCGGATAGCGACACTACAGCTGCAGACTGGAAAGGTGCCCGTGCCGGCCTGGCNGAGATGGTCCATTTCGTCGACCAGCTGCAGTACTACATCCTGTTCGAAGTGATCGGGGCCGGCTGGGAGGGTCTCCTTACGGCGATCCGACGGCCTGACGCCACGTTGGACACGCTCATATCAGCGCACACGGCGTACCTGCGCAGTATTACGCGCAAGGGCCTGTTAGGCGGTGCGGGCGGCACATCATCGATCGACTTCACGGCACAGCTGCACGAGCTGCTCAAATTGATGCTCGCCTATCGCGACGCCGTCGACGCGCTCTACAGCCACAGCGTCGCCGCCTTCACCCGCGCCCAGGAGGTCGTCGCGCGCATCGAAACCAGGACCAAAGCCGGCACCTGGGGCTCCACCGACGCCGACCTTTCGCGCGGCCGTGCTAGGGGCACGCCTCTGGGGAGATCAGAAGGTGCAGACTCGCCCTTCCCTCCCCCCCTCATCCCACTCTCTGGCGGCGCGTCTGGCGAAGCCGGCGACGCCGCTTTGCTCGACCATCTCCGAACCAGACTCAGCTCCCTGCGTCAGGACTTCCAGGCCAGAGTCAACGTCCTCCTTGGGGATCTCGCTCACCAGCCAGATACCGACATGCGCTTCCTCGGCGTCGTCATGAACTTCAACGACGTCTACTCACCCGCCAGGAGGAAGCGTGGTGCTGCGTCCGGCACCAGTGCAGGAAATGCAACTGCAGCTCAAGCTGGACCTGGAGCTGGCACTGGCACTGGCACTGGTGCAGCCTTGGGTTCGGGTGCGAATGCTAGAACGAGGAGCTGAGGTACTCGTACGTCTATGTACGTACAGTGCGATGCGTTGCCATCCCAGCAATGAGGTACCTTCTTTTGATTGGTATCAAGTGGTAGATTCAGTATCGTATAAATACCCCTGCTATATGAACCGGTTTTGTCTTCCTTTTTTCCCCAACATCGCTCAAATGAAATCATGATAACGCTTAGCCTTTGCAAATGTTGGTATCGATATGAATAGGTTGGGGCCTAGCTTGGTTTCTACATATACACCAATAGAACGGCCCACACCGTTGAGGAAAATGTCTCGAGTTCATCGTTCCGCTATCTAGACTTTCGCGATCGTTCCACACCCGAGCAGCCCATGGGACCGACCATGTGAGAGCACAGGGTATGGCTTACCTTGCTTTGCCGCGACGAGCAAAACGCCCACACGCAAATCCTCNTRYCATSGCCGACTGGAGGGATTACATTGTATACGCACAGTCAGGTATACAGTACAACACCGCAGTCTTAACACCCGCACTTGCGCNTGATACCTCAGGCACCCATCCCTACAAAAGAGCCTCTGCCTCCTGCCCTTCCACACGGCCTCTTTTCTCTCTCCTCCTCCACCACGCTCACAGGTTTGATCGTTTCGCCCGTCTACACACTCTCTTTTCCAAAGCACCTTCGTCACTCTCTTACCACCCAATCTTTGCAAGCAAGGATTTACCACTCTCTTTTCGCGTGCGAAACCAAGTCAACGCCTTCGTCTACCAGGACTTTGCATCACACATATCGCTAGTCGATATCACCCGGATTTCTTTTTCGCTGTCTTGACGACACTCTCCAAACCAACAAAACTCTCCAGCATCAAAATGTACGCCAAGAACGTCCTCGCCGTCTCTGGCGCTCTCCTCTCAGCTGTTGCCGCCGTTCCAATGGCCAACAAGCGCGACATCGTCTGGGTCACCCACACCGACGTCGTCCTCGAGACCGTCCAGGCCACCTCCACTGTCTGGGTCAACCCTGGCGAGCAGTCCACTGCCACTGTTACCGCTGCCGCCACTCCATCCCACTACGGTCACGCCCACCACAGCCAGGCCTCCAGCTCCCCTGTTGAGCCGGCTTCGCCTTCTTCTGTGGCCCAGCCAAGCAGCAGCAGCAGCAGCTCCAGCTCCACTTACGTTGCCCCAACAACCACTTCCTCCAGCTCCAGCTCCAGCTCCAGCACTTCGGTCTATGTTGCGCCTACCACTCCATCGACCACTTCCGTCGCCCCCACCACCTCAGCGCCAGCCACCAGCAGCACCCCAAGCACCACCAGCAGCAGCATCGTCAGCACTACCAGCAGCACTACTTCTTCTGCTGCTGCTGCGGCTACCTCGAGCTCTTCCAGCTCTGGCTCGCCCTCTGGAGACGTTCTTACCGGCGAGGCTACCTACTACACCCCTGGTCTTGGCTCTTGTGGCACCACTGCTTCTGAGAGCGACCAGGTCGTCGCCATCGCTTGGGAGAACATGGACAACGGCGCCAACTCCAACAACAACCCCAACTGCAACAAGTGGATCAACATCGAGTACAACGGCAAGACCACTTCTGCCAAGGTCGTCGACACTTGCCCAGGCTGCAGCACGAATGGTCTCGACCTTTCGCCAGTTGTGTTCGAGAAGCTTGCCGACCTTTCTGTCGGTCGTCTCCACGGCGTCACATGGTCCTACCAGTCTTAGGTTTGGTGTTGCCGATTCCTTTGGTAGCGCGATGTAGATCCGTCGCAATCCCAGGGGGGAAGGGGATGTTGGTGCTAGCTTTTCCGAAAGTTGCACCATATCCTCACTTAACGAGATACGACAAAACACAAACCCAATGTAAATACTGAACAAAATCGTATCATTGGGCTGAGGTGGGAAGGAGAGGCCAACAAGTTTTCAGCAACAGGCTCTGGAGCATGTGCTGCAGTCTGCTTCGCCTTCCCATCCCAAGGCAAATGGTGAACTTGACTTTCTGGGCTGCGACCTTCGATGGTTGCACGCTTTAAACTTCTCTGTGAGATATTTTATATATGAGAGGAATTACACATACACTCGTTGATTCGCGAAACCGGAACCGTAACTCTTCTTTTCACGACCGTATGTAGTCTTTCGTGACTTGTGCCTCGACAGCGAGGGACCATTTCTGAAACTTGTTGAGGCGTGTCAAACTTGGCATGCTGGTAAAGTACTGTAAGTGCAGAACATGGGATGAAGAAGTGCGATAGGTGGGTGGCGTAACCGCACCAGATGGCGCATCTACAATACAGTAAAGGCCCGCAAGTCAATACTGTGAAGGTAGGCAACACGCGTCAGCCAGAGTTTCAACCTGACCGAGGGCGGATGCGAAGATGACACGACACGATGCAACAGTCTGATCGATTGGCGTTGTCTCGTCTCGGCTCGTATTCGCAACCTGCAGTGGGGACGTTCGGGCTTGGGCTCGGCGAATCGCGAGCAGGTTGAGTTTCAGAGCGTCGCTTGGCTCCGCCGGCTGGCGCTGGACATCACATCATAGCTCCGTGCAGCTTCTGGAACGAGAAGAGAATTCGACAGCAATCCAAATTTGGCCCGTATTACCTAGAGCGGGTGAAATCAGGTGAGAGCGGGCGAGAATGAAGTGCCGCTTGCGGCTTAGTCGCCGGCAGCCTTACCGGATGTGTTTAAGTAGTGAGCGGCGGCGGCTTAGCTCGTTTTTGTTTCTGGGCCAATGGGAATGGAATGCTCCAATACAGCACCGGCACTGTGAGGCCTGGGTGCGAGATGATGTTTCCCTCTTGACAGTGCTTGGTTTGATGTTGGCATGGGCGGGATTGTCCTGTTTGGCAGAGCCATTCTGATCGAGAGTGAATGTGATATACTACAATACTCTCCGTCAGATTCAGAGCTGGGCGCTTGAGGTAGGCTGTCATGGCATGGCTGTCTGCACACAGCCCGATGCTACATAGGAACACGACTATTTGTTAGGGCGTTTACCGCTACCAGTTGTCGCTAGTCGCCCTACCTCTACAGTACTGTATGTAATCTGCCTACTGTATGTATGTACAGCCCGGCTGAAGGGGCGCTTCCCAGGCTCGTTTCGTATTGGCGGCTATCCTCCAGTACCGCTCCCACCGCGTTCAACAGCCCATACCTCTCGCCCTCTGCTGTCTGCCCTCACTCACCTCATCCGCTCCAGCAGCCACGCCTTTCTGTTCCCGGCCTCTCTTCTCACATTCCTTCCTTTCGCCTCTTGCACTTCTATGTTGCGTTGCATTGCGTTGCGTTGCCTGCGCCCTGCAACCTGACCCTGGCCCGTCCTGGCACCTAAGAATCTCCTTCTCCCACAACCTTGACTGACCGACCGACCGACCGACCACCTGACCTGTCTGGCCTGGATCTATGCGCCTCTCGTATCGGCTGGCCACATAATCAACCCATATCTTTTGGTCGCATCTCTATCCGATCTCGTCAGGGCTGGTTGACCACCTTGCGCATGCCCTTCACCTTGTCCTACCGGCAGCATGTCTAACTCCACCAGTAAGTATTGCTCGTCGCCTCTGCCTCTGCAGACCCAGGTGCCGTGTGTGTGAGAGACGGAGACGATCTGACCCAGCTACAACAGTATCCAGCACGAGCTCGTCGAGCATCATCAGCAGCTCGTCTTCCCCAATCGAAATTTCAAGTTCAACCCTTTCATCGTCATCAACATCCTCTTCAGAAATACAAACGTCCTCATCTGTCTTGTCCACTTCCACTTTCACTTCGACATCTTCAGATGCACCTGCAACCTCCTCCCAAACACCGTCCGACAGCGGTGTCACATCGACGGTCACTGGTTCCTCCGCCGCCCCTTCAACGAAGCTCGTGACTTCAACCATAACAAACTCAGGTGCTGAAGGATCTTCCGGGAGCGTGGTAGTTGTTGTTGTCACAAGGACCGCTGAGCCTACCAACAAACCAAGTTCGCCAACCACCAGCCNTTCTCATTCTACAACATCCTCAGGCGCCGCGTCCCTCGGTGGCAACAATTCCGATCGTGAGCATGGCGGCAGTGGAAGCTCGGGTCTGTCCACTGGCGGCAAGACTGCGATTGCGGTGGTGATTCCAGTCGTGGTTGTCGCTTTACTCGTCCTAGCAGGTATAATCCTCTGGCGCCGACGGAAGCAGAAGAAGGAGAACAAGGAACAGCGTCGCAAGGAAGTGGAGGACTACAGCTTCAACCCAAACACCGACCCGACCATTCCAGCCGTCGCGTCCGAAGGCCCAGAGATGTCTGAAGATACTTCTGGTTACCGTGGATGGGGCGCAGGCGGTGCTGCTCTTTCCAACCGCAAGACTTCCACCACTCTGACCGGCGGCAACACACATGGACCTCTATCAGACTCTGGAAGCAAAGACTACTACTCGTCTGAACCCGGTGGTGTCAACGGTGGTGATGGCCACAGCGGCGACTCCCTCGTGGGCCACCGTCGCGAAACAGGCGGCAGTGACGATTTGGGCGCGCTTGGCGCGGGTCCCATCGCCGGTATGCATCACAACAACCAAGCTGCTGGGGTTCACCGAGGAGCGTCCAACGCGTCTTCACGCTACTCTGCCGGCACACGTTCCGACGGATCAGAAGAGCCCTTGCCTCCACTCCCTGCTGGCCAAGCATACGACTACAATCCAGGTGCAGGTTACGGATACAGCCAACACGGCCCTTACGGTGACGGCACTTACGGAGGTGGCGGTGGCAGTCACGGGATGGATAGCGGGATGCCAATTGTCCGAGATGTCGATGCGCGAAGGAACACCAGGATCCAGCAGGCAGCAGGCTACCAGCAGGGCAACTCTGGCATTGCGCAGAACTTTTAGGCGAAGTTCTGCCTCCTCGCCTTACATCCTGCTTGCGGGACCCTCATTTATGACGGCTATCAGATTGGGAAGGGTTTGATTTCGTGCTGGATCTTGGCCCTCACTCTTCTGTGGCATAGCCGGGAGGAGGCGTCAGACGCCTGACGAGACCATCGAACATCGCAGAACCTCCACCCTTGATGGTATGGGGTGTGAGATGCCTCGTCTGTCTATGAAGATCTGGCTTTGGTCCAGCTACGACAATCAATCCCTGGGAGATGCGATCACGCGCTTGCTTTCTTTTGACACAACCACATGCCTACTGACTTCCGTTTCGAAAGATACCTCACACAGCGTCGGCAGGCACCCTGAATGACTGACTTATTGAATGGGTGTCAGTCTGTTGGGCGTTCCAGGCCGTTTTTGTTTCCTTTTATTGGACTTTCGCTCATAGCACGTCTCCTTTCCCTCTCTTCCTGTCACGCACTCACAAGTACATACTCTCTCTCTTACACCCTCTTCTCAACATATGCATGCTTCTTTGCATACTCGAGGGCAACAAGCAAAATGCACATTTTCATTTCCCGGGCCGGGAAGAATGCGCCGCCCTTCTGTCGCCTATTTGGACAAAAGACAGAAAACACAGGCGGTCAGACATGTTTATATTACCACAATTTAATCCGTAGCTTGAAATGGCAGACGAGTTGGACATGATTTGTATACTTTTCGCCGTTTGCTTCAATCTCTCAGCAACGTGATCGGAAGTGGCTCGTCCAGACAGACGCAATCCGCCAACGTGGAAGACCCATTGTTTCTCGGCAGATGTCGTTTCTATCTGACTTTTGGAGAGGCTGCTGGATCTTGTATTTTAGATCATTAGATCGTCTAGTCTGTCTGTATCGTGATATTTGGGAGGAAATCAAGCTAGTCCTGGAGATGATGCTTTCGCACTGTCGGGCTCGTTCAGACTAC
The DNA here is from genome assembly GCA_001660795.1 of Leptoxyphium fumago. Taxonomy (NCBI): domain Eukaryota; kingdom Fungi; phylum Ascomycota; class Dothideomycetes; order Capnodiales; family Capnodiaceae; genus Leptoxyphium; species Leptoxyphium fumago. The sequence continues at coordinate 17,642 of LSHF01000110.1, forward strand.
CGGCGGCGTTGTCGTCGTCGTCGTCGTCGTTAGGCCACCAAGGATGCCCTCTACATAGCCGTCAGCCTCGCGCGCGATCCTGGGCAGGTCGAGTCTGGCCATGGCGGCGCGCTGAGCGGCTAGGACGTCTGGCGACTCGAAGACGGCGCCCATGACGTCGGTCTCTCGGGCCCAGTAGTCGTTGAACTTGCGTCGCAGGGCAGGGTTCCTGCTGGCGGCGTTGCGCAGCACGCCCAGGGCGCGCGTGCGCGCCAGGCCGACCTCCAGCAGCTTGGCCTGGCCAGCCAGCTGCCTCGTTGTCTTCTCCACCTCGTCCTCGCGGTCCTGCTCCAGCTGGCCCAGCAGCGCCAGCAGCACCGTCCCGCGCCCAGTCGCCTGCAGGAACATCACCCACCCCAGCAGCCCGTCCACTGCTGCGATCGCTATGCCTCGATATACCCGCGCCCTCCAGTATGCAAAACCAAGATCTCCCGCAGCCTTCACGCTCCTCCACTGCCCGCTATCGCTGTGGGACACGCCTATGTATAATATTTCCAGCATGGCCAAAAGTCCCGCCACCGTTACAGCCGTGCCTCTCCACCGTGCACCTCCAGCGCCGGCCAGCGGTCGAGCCGTGGCCAGACCCACGGTGACGAGATGTAAAAGGTGCGGCAGGAGAATTCCAGGGAGAGCGTAGAGCAGGAAAGGATCGAGGCTGCCACCACCGCTGCTGTTGTGTTCAGCCAGCGTCGCTGGCGAGGCGAAAGGGCAGTCCGTAAGCACGGCGGGCCCTAGTCGAGCGTAGATACGACGCGCAGGCGTGCCGGCCACGGTGAAGGCACGACGCAGGGCCTCATCGGCGGGTGTGAGCGGGCGCAGGGCGGCCAGACGGGCGAAGATGACGCCAGTAGGGGTCTGCAGGCGCGAGCCGGTCAGGCGGAAGACGTTCTCGTGCGGCGTGAAGGCCGGGAGTGTGGACAGGAAGGCGAGCAGGCCGGAGGCGAAGAGCAGCGCCAGCGCCAGAGAGGTGCTCTGGGAGAGCGGCTGTGGTTGTGTGGCCTGCGGCCGGGTCTCAGCTGCTGCTCTGGCGCGCCGGTGCGAGTCCCGCAGCGAGCGGTAGCTGGCCAGTAGTCGCGGCAGCAGCAGGGGCCCGAGGAAGAGGAGCAGGGAGCGGATGCTGTTGGTTCGAAATCGACCCGTGTGTCGTCAGTCGTCCTGCGCTGCTGCAGCGGTGGAAAGAGCCCATGCCGTCCGCCGGATGGGGCTCTCGGTGACTGACCTGTCCCATGACACCATCTTGAACTCCAAGCCTCTGGATCACCCGTGGTGGTGAAGATCTCCTGGCATGGAATGGGAAAGTGGCGGCCAAGATGGGGGTTGATATTGGTTTGCGAGATTCGTGTCTACAAGTGGAAGCACTGTATGGATGGTGACTTGCAGTATAAGGTATAGGTACCTAGGTAGGTACCCAATTGCATAGAGGGGCCAAGCTGGCTGAATGCTATCTCCTAAAGCCGACAAAGCACAATGACCGCCTCTGACCTCTGAACCGTAGGGTGTTTATTAGTAAGCCTAAAGACTGGAATCGCTATATTGACCTATAATGTTATACGGAGGTGCTTTTATTGTCAGTAAAGCGTGAGTGCTGAGATTATACAATATGAAATGATTGGATCGAGCAGGAGGAACTCTCTTTTGAAAGTGAGTGAAGAGTTTGGTTATGTTAAAGTATCTGGACAGCGCTACATAAGAGTCACCGAGTGGTAACTGGGTCTCCAACACGTAGACAAGGACAGTATTCCCCCAACGAAGGTGAGCAATATCATCTATGCCTTGATCATCTAATGGTGCAAGTGCATTATTATTGCGGCTGCTGCCAAGGTCGAGTCCAATTCGGATTCGAATGAATTTAGTTTGCAGCGCCCTTGCCCAGTCTACGGGCATTGCAATCACTTGTCGGCCGGTGGAAGGCGTTGTCACCGTCCATAAGCATCTCATTACGTCTTATGACCACGGGATGCTCGTCTCCAGAAGTGTGATGTGAGCCGTGGCCGTCTAGGCCTTCGTGGTCTACACTCATGTCCAGATCCATGGCGGTAGAGCCACATCCAGCTCTCGAGACATCGAGTGGTGGTGCCATAGTCGCAGTGGCTGTATGTGGTGCCTCATCCTCGGACGCGGAACCGTTGTCATAGTCATCATCGTCACTAACGAGGCCAGGTGCGCTGTCAGCCACTGTTGTGTTGGGGCTGAGGTTGAGGACCGAATTGGGTGGAGAGTCAGGCATGTCAGAGGGTGGAGTTCTGCTGTTTAGCAAATCGTGAGGAGCAATGCTCGATGTGAGAGGTGCTGGACGTTGCCTCTGTAAGCCAGAGAGGGGTTGTCTGAACCCTTTGCGACTTGGAGGCCGTGTTGGGTCGAGCTCAGATCGACTGTGGCCAAACAAAGTCCGAGCGCCGGCAGCAAGTAGAGGTGTGGCGGGTGAGCTCAACGCAGACGCCGCCGGTGAAGCAGCATCATCCTCCAAGGTGCTGAAATCGATCTTTTGTCGCGCGGTGGCTGTTGCGAGATCCAAGTCACCGCCTATTCCATTCTTGGCGAATAGGGCAGAGAGGCGTGGTACTTGCGAAGATTGCTTAAGCGGTGTGGATGAGCCTGAGGTTGGAACTGGAGATTGGGTGACCAACGGACGCACAGCAGATCGCATAGGTCCCTCCTGAGGGACGGCGATCTCCGTTGGATTCTGGCCGGAATTCAGTGGGTGCACCAGATTCTTCGAAGATGGGATGGATGGAGGCAGCTGGCGTGGAAGTGCATGTTTCATTACAGGTATCGTGGGCATGGCGTGGGTGACAGGCTTGCTGGCCGGCTTGTTGGCCGGAGCAGGCAAGGCATGCGCATCTGAAGGTATATTCGCAAGCTCTTGCTCATCGAGCAGCTGTCCACAGTCAATCGCGGCAGCATCGTGCGATTTGTAATCGACCTTATGAGCAATACGGCAGTGGTTGAGGAAGCCCTGGATACTTGAGAAGTTCCACCTGTGGCAGTTGTTGCAGACAAGTTTGACGAGCTGGTTGTCAGTCGATCTGCGCAAGATCTGAGGCTGGTTCTTCTCTTTGACAGGTGCCGGGTACACAGCCGAGCTGACTTCGGAACCACGTCCGTACGACTTGCCCAACGTCTTCCTTCCGGTTCCGCTGTTGCGAGTAGAACGTCCAGCCAGCTCGGCAGCGCTGACATGCTCGACCACCATAGGTTCGAATTTGGGGTCCTGCAGCAGCCAGTGCTGGTAGTGACGTGTGTATGGGCCATCCGTAACTCCAAATGGCGCTGCATACGTCGGGACTGGCCCAGATTCCGGCTTGACAGCCTTGCCAGTGCCTGACGAGATATCCAGGGACATGGCGGCATGCCCAGGGTATGGAACCAGCTCACACCTCCTCAGTTGCTCGAGCCCAACCTGGCACTTGGCAAGCTCTTGCTCAATCAGGCGCAACTCCCTGTGTTTCATGAGGATCTGGAGATTGAATTCCTGCTCGATGACTCTCTGGAGAGCCGAGAGACGGCCAACATCCTCCACTTTTGATTGCCGTACGGTTGTCTCTTGAGGCGCGGTTTCTGTGGTCTCGACGGTCTCCATGGGGGTGGGTATTGACTGGCTGTTGAGCGAGGACGACTGAAATTGCGGTTGCGGTTGTGAGTGCGACGGCAGCTGCGGCTGGCAGTCGAGGCCAGGTCCAGAAGCGACTTCGGGTAGAGGGTCGAGAGGAACAGGAGTGCAATGTCTTTTATTTGAAGATTGCGACTCGCGCTCCATACTCGATGTACGGCGTCGCTTGAGAAGGGAAGTCATCTTCTCGCCCATGCTAGCAGTGCTGAGGGAATCTGAGCACCAGTTCGGAAGAGGGAAGATGCTTTGCATGGTGGCAGTCATAGTCGAGGGCAGAGAGCAGCTATGCGCCTGGCGTGATATCCATGCACCGGTGAGAGAGAGGCCGACGAAGGATCAACCGTGTTGACGGCAGAGGTATGCGATCGTAGAGGCTCTGACTTTGTGTACCGGTGAAGCGGTAGCAGTCGAGACGAAGCGAAGTGCAGTGCAGTGCAGTGCAGTGCAGTGCAGTGCAGCGCAGCAGAGGGTAATGCAGTGGCAATTGTGACAGTAGCAGGTAGTAGTAGTTACAGCGACAGTGACAACCGGGCGTGCAGGCGACCGGAGATAAGCAGGGCGGCGAAGGCGAAGGGGAAAGGTAGGGTATATGTAAAGGTAAGGGAAATATTACAGCGATAGAGGTAGTAAAACAAGAGACGCGCAACGTCCGAAAGAAGGCGAAGGGGAGGAAGTGGAAGGGCGACGAGGCAGCAAAAGGGGAGTGGTATCGAGAAGAAGAGGAAGAAGAAGAAGAGGTAGGAGGCGAAAGGGGTGGGAATACAGCAGACAGCTGAGGAGGATGTGAGATGATGAAAGGCAGGAGGCAGATTAGGCGTGTTGGGTAAGGCAGGAAGGCAAAGCGCAAGTAGACACAGTAATGGAGGAGTATGTGTTCCTGTACTGTACCGTACCGTACCGTACCGTACCGTACCGTACCGAGGGAGTGAGTGATGGAGTGATGGGCGAGTGATGAGAGCGAGTGGGAGGGAACGGGATTGGAGATTGGGCGGGCCTGGGAATGGGAATGGGAATGGGATCTGATCTATGAGACCACGACCCAGAAGGGGAGCCNAGAAGGGGAACCAGAAGGGGAGACCACAAGGGGAGACCAGATGGAAGGAGAGCTGGGTGGGGAAAGCTGCGCCTATGGGAATCCCTCCTGCTCTCGCTCTGCACTGTATATACCTCACTGCCGACTACACTACACTGTTGTATATCTTCCGCTGCCCTTTTGGCCTTGTTACCTGCATTACATTATGCTCTGTGGTAATGCCCCAGCGCTAGGAGGTACCTCTCATCGTTCATACACTTCTCCATCCATCAACACAACTCACAACTCACAACACGCCGCTCTGTCGACGCCACGCCCACGCCTTACATCACCCACAACACCGCTTCCACACCTGGCTACATAATTCCAACGGCGATGCGCTATGTCTTCCGGCATTCCCCCTACCGTCTCCCTACTGCCGCTGCACCGTCTCCCAGCCGGCTGTCCAAGACAAGAGTCCGCTGCACTGCTAACCACGCCGCTAGGCTGTTTACGGCCTCGTGGGACCGCGCCGTCTCGCCCCTCCGACAACGACATCCCTCTCTTCCATGTCTTCCGTCTCTTCCACCTCGCCCGTCTCGCTCGCCTGGCTTCCATCGCCAGTCTTTCAGCTTCCATCTAACCTCGCGCTAATCCGCCCAGCTGGTTGACGCGTCTGTGCTGGTCTGAGGTGTCAGGGCCTATCGCCCCCAGAACCCGGTCCCGATCTCCCCCTACAGCGTGATGCATCACCGGTGAAAGCGCAGTCGCATCGTGCGTCGCATCTTGCGTCACCCCATCTACAGTACATACCGTCGACGTACACATCACAATAAACCACCGCACTGGATGTGCTGTCCATCTGACCTGAAGGACTGCGACGGGAAAAAATTTCAAACACGCCAGGATGGAGCTGTTGGAGAGCTCTGTCAGGAACACCTCTGCCATTTGCGTCAGAAGCGAGCTCAGTAGTACCCCTCTACCTGTGATTGCCAGCTACCTCCCACGGCAAACATACTGTGCAGTATACATACAGCAGTACATACAGACGGAAGGTACTTGTGCTGGTTGGATGGATGGGGAAGCGGGTGCAGACGCGTACTTGGAGCGACACGGCCCGCCTTGCATAATTCGCTGCGCATCCCTCCGTACTGTCTCCAAGCGCATATGACACCTCCCCTTTCGGATCCTCCCATCCGCTTCCGGCTGCACTTCCTGGCCCTTCCGGTTGTTGCCGATCTCGTTTCTGGTCTGTCACATACTATATCCAGCTGCGCATGTGTTCACACAGAGTGCGATGTCGGCACCTACAGCGCTGCATTTTCCAGTGTGAGATAGCACATACTGTCAGCACACACGCTATTACCAAGCTCTTCCAGTTGTCTCCTGGATGCATCCATCGCCCGTAAAACACCACTTTCCACGTGATCGATCGCAGAGTCGCGTCGCGCGTCCGATAGTAGAGATAGTGCGCTGTTAGGGGCGTATGGTGGGCAATCTGCCGAGGTAGGCAGGCAAAGTAGGGTAGGCTCTGTCTGTAGATTTTAGATCGTCTGCAAACCTTCCACCACGACCAACCAACAACCACCATGTCGCAAACCTCGCCAGTCGACGACCACGTAACATCCCTCGCCAAGTCCCATGCCGTGAAATCACTCAGCGTCCTCTCCAGCAGCCAGATTTCCAACCGTGTCTCGAGCGTCACCTCCCACCTCACGTCCTCACCACCCGCCGACACTACCGACCACACCTCTGCACACAATCCCATCCTCGTCCTCACGGCCAGAAAACAGAATGCCGCTGCGAAGCTGGTCAGCATCGTCGAGATCGCAAAACGAGACCTCGCCTCGAAGGGTGTGACTTGGTACCAATACACCGCCCTCACGTCCGAGCTGGTGGAGATCGATCGCGTGGCGAGCAAGGGAAAGCAAAAGCATGGTGGGGTTGCCGACGGTGCTGGCGACGGGACTGCTGGGGCCAATGGTTCAGACAGCGAAGACGGTGCTTTTCAGTCCATGAGCAGGCATCCCAGTGCAGACAAGGCAGGAGAGGGCGATGAGTTGTCACAACAGAAGAAGAGGCTCGCGCCTGTGCTTACCACTTTCTTGTCGACATCACCCGTGAAGAGCCTGAGAGATGCGTATGGGTAGGTGCTTCGCTTCTGATGGACTACCAGCTGTCATACCTGATTGAACCACAAGACGAGAAGATCACGGTGCTAACGGTTTGGACACTAGGGAACAAAAGGCTGATCGCCTTCATTCGATACCTGAAATATGCGTGCGGTAATGACTACAATGAACGCTCATGCAGAGCTACTGGCAGTATCGCAACGCCATGATCATACAGACCCAGATAGAAATCTATCCGAGCTCAGGAAACGGTGGAAGACTGTTTCTTGGTGGCGCCAACAACGTCATCGAGCATGTCACTCCATATCTGCTTCACCAGACCGGCTTGTTCTTCGACGGGTGTACGCATACGTCTTACGTTGGCGGCGACGCGTTCGGCCATACCCTGGAAGTCGATGCCCAGACCATGTCCGTCATGCAACTCAGACATCGGCAGGATGACAGAGTCAGATACAGACGAGATCATTGGCTTTGCAATGACCTGTTCACACGAGACTGGTTAGCTGCGACTCTACTACATGGACAACGACAGATCACTAGACACTTACCAGCGGTTCATCAATGGCCGCATCGGAATGCACGCCTGTGCGGTTTGGGGTGTAGTTGTGGTGCAGCAGCGGCACACGAATAGCGTCGTACGACTCTTCACGGTGCTCGACAGCTGGGAGGAAGGCGAAGTCAATCGTAGAGCTGTCGTTGACGGACTTCAGGGCTCGGCTGGTGTTGAAGTGACGGACGGCACGTGCACCATCACGGTCGAAACTAGCCTCAGCGGCGGCCTCGGCAGAAGGACGTCTCTTGGACTGTTCGATTGCGGTGCTGAAGGCGCGAGAGTGGAAGGTTTCGTCGGCGTTGATGCGTGCCACCAGCTGTGTTATCTCCCGGTCAGCTTGTGTTACCCTTGACAAACACACACCCACATCTTTGGCTCTTGTCCATATTGAGCGCCTGTTTTCTCTCACTGAGACGTACCTCTTGTTTTGAGCCGGAAGCATCCAGCCTCCTGCGCTTGGCCTCGGAGCGAAGGCTGGCGATGTCACCTGGCAGGTTGAGGACTGGACGCTCCCTGGTCAGGACTGGAGAGGCGTAGGTGGCCGGGCCGGTCATGTGCAGCTTGCGGACCTGCTGCTGGCTGCCGTGTTTGGCCAGATTGCGGAGGGCAATGAATTGGATGGATCTTGGAGCCGCCATTGTGATGTGGTCTAGTCGGATGCTTTGAGCAGGTGTTGAGCTACGCTTATATGGCGATATGCGCACGTGAGGTTCTGGTAGCGGATCAAGATACGACGGGTCCGGGCAGATGGAGCTTTATGGCTTGATAGACAAGAGCTTTACTAGCTGGCAGCGGGAGGTGGAGTAGAGAGAAGAGGAGGAGAGGAAGAGGTCGGGCGTGAAGCTATGCATGAATGTATCTACTTATCGTCCCAACGTCTCCGGATCACAGGGAGGCACTCAGGTCTGACGCGCACGCTCGCAACACACCCTCTCTGTGTCTGCCACACCCACTCTCCTCATGCACCCTCTGCAGGTGTGCGGCATTCTATATGCAGAATGCTGTACGATGCACGTTGAACTGCACCGCCAGGACCCATCCAAATCCATCCAAATCCATCCAACATGCCCCCCATACCCATTCGCCGTCCGTGGCCCGTCCGGCAAATCAAGAGCCAGCCCTGGCCAGATAGCGGCCCTGGGTACGGTACCTGCTACGGTACCGTGCAGTCCGGCGGCATGGTACAGTATGGCCATTCTCTACTATGTACGATCATTTTACCCTCTTCGACCTGCTCGTTGCTGGAGATCTGCCCTTTTCCCCACACACCATCGTCCCGTCTCGTCCACTGCCCTTTCACCCTTATCACCCTGATGGATGCTTTCGTCTGCACCAACCTTCGCCTACACCTTCTCACCGCTCCTCTATTGTCTCCTATCTATTGTATACGGTACATCCAGGGCATTATCGTCCCATACAGCCAGGTCCGCTTCTCAGGATGGGCTTGGTTGGGTATCGATTCCGTCACATGTGTGCTCCAGCTCTGCGCTGCACCGCACTACATCGACGACAATCGCTCTCTTTTGCCGCAGTAAAGTACACAACATGCCAGTGACAATACAGTAGCAATGCCGATCGCCACTGAAGGTGACCACCAGTCGGCACGACCTGCTGCTCATCGCGGCACCTCGTGCATTGGCTATCTCCACCAGTGCCAGGGCGGGTCGATGCTTGATTCAGGACGGGCCATGGGGGTTGACGCATTGGGTGTGAAGTCTACAGTATCAGCTACAGTGCTCGCCTTCGGTACATCCCAAAAAGCAAGCATTAGCACCTGTGTGGTAATGTCGTCGTGGTTCTCGCCGATAGCGAACGAGAACCACAGGACTGCGTAGCGGACTAGAACCTGTGGTTCTCCCATGCATTGATCCGTCCACGGTCCCAACACTACTGCCAGCCAGCATGCACCCCGCTCCCTCAGACCTCTAGCTGCCATGCCCGCAATGCGGTAAACAGACTGCACCCGTCTGCACGCTGTTCGCTGCTGCTCAATCACGGGTTCACATCACCTGCGGTCTGGCTGGCGTGCTTTTTGACTATCAGGTCAAGCATATGCTAGCTGTAGAGTATGCCGGGTACCTGACGACCAACATATCACCTACGGTTACTGTCCAGTCTTCTCCCGCCACATCGCTCCAGCTCTGCCTCCACTAGACGTAGGATCTTCCGGTCAGGCTTATCTAGATACACCGCCTGACGGGGGTGATGATGTCGACGACGACGACGACGACGACGAGCAGTAAAGTCACGCACTCCTCGTCCGACAGATAACGGACGATCTCGTTCTTCCTCCGAACCCCACATATATTCGCAGACAATCAGGATCGTCCTGCGCCTGTGCCTTGGAATGGCTGATTAGGTTTCGTGCTCCACTGATTACTGATCCATCATCGAACCACAGCTTCACACGAAAGCCACCCTAGATAATGAGCACAGGCCCCATAGCGTGGTGTGGTCAGGGGTTGCAGCCACTGGCGGCCGCATAAACTGGCTGGCTGGCACCCAGGCATACCTCAGCAGACGTCAGTCCTTCGGCATGCTGCGTCGTGATGGTTGTGTTTGTGTTTGTGTATTCCCTGGCGAATTCCTGCGCCGGAATGCAACAGTTCCTGCGGCTTAATCCAAGCGTTGCGTGTGTATACACGAACACAAACATATATGAGTCGCAGACAGGACAGTTTGCTGTGTCATACATGTTGGCCTACACCGTACGCCGGGTCGGTCTGCTTAGTGTACGGACCCTCTCCTCTTCCGTGAAATGTCTCTTACTATCGTACGATGTCAAGGCGTCATATGCAGTACTGTACACATATCGCGAATGGCCAGCTTGTCTGATGCGATGCCTCATCTCGCTCTAGCATAACGGCCAGCTTGCTGCGTGTACCGCATTGCCCGTGTCTGCGCTGCCGGAGCTGGGCGTAGCGTTCGGCTCGGCGTCCCGGTCGGCTTGACTTTACATGCATTTATCATCATCTTGGTTGATGACAGCTATGCTGCATTTGTACAATGCCGGTGCCGTGCTATGAATTGCCGTGCTATGAAGCTTTTCTTCTCTTCTAAGACCTCCACTCTACCGGCGAGGAAGGTAGGTAAGAGACGCTTGTACCTGTTCGACCTCGACTCGTTCAAGACCTGCCTATAGTTGCAGTCCTCTCACAAGTTTGCGTGCCTTCCTATTCAGGGCTTCAGCAGCTTATTGGTCTGGTTGACACACACCTGAAAGCGCAACAGGTTCACGGGTCCTTACATTCAATGCCTCATGGGTTTTCGTTCAGTTGCTCCCTGCCAGGGTGTCCGATGTGGTATACGAAGCAGGCAGCAGGCACCATGCAACATGCAACCTGCAAGTAAACAGATCCCATTGTGTGCAAACAGTAGACATGCTCAGCTGTGCAGTCATACACCTGTCTCAAAGACAGACGCTCCGTAGCGTTTGGCTCAATGCCTTTCGTGCCTTTCACAGGTAATAAGTCGTTTGCCAGTATCTATCCCACAACACAACACACGCATTTTCATTCAAACGGAGTCGCCAACTGCACGGTAAGTACTTTGATGAATACAGCATACCATTGAAAACGTTTTCACGTTAAGGCAGGCCGCAGAGTGCCTCAGCGACCCATGACATTGCAAACAAGTCTGTGGATAGGATGCGAACTATATAGTTGAGGACACATCAGAAGAATGCCATGTCCTTTGCACTCTCACTCTTCATGTCATTCGTCTTCACCAGGCTCTTTCCTCACCTCACTACAAACACACTCCTACGCATATCTTCATCCACGACCACAATGGGCAAGAAGAACCGTCGTAACGATAATGCCGGCCCGGCATCTCATGATGCACCACACCCAACCGGCAGTGAAACCACGATGCCGCTGAACACTTCCTCGCTTTCCAATCTACAGAGCGATGATTCTCGCAAGATCATGGATGTTGTCGACGAGCTGCGTCGTACTGGCTTTGGCGGCATCGTCCAGCTACCTCAGCTGGTTGTCTGTGGCGATCAGTCGTCTGGGAAAAGCTCTGTGCTTGAGGCGATTACGCAGATCCCATTTCCACGCAAGGAGAACCTGTGCACACGTTTCGCGACCCAGATCATCCTCAGGCGCGGTCAGTCCACCTCGATCAGCACTGAAGTCATTCCAGATAAGATGCGAACCAAGGACGAACAAGACCGGCTCAGCGACTGGAAACCTTCGATTGAGAACTTCAACGACCTTCCCCATTTGATAGAAGAGGCCACCACTCTGATGGGCTTGAATGACGACGATGGGATCGTCAGAGCATTCACCCGAGACGTTCTCAGCATCGAAATCTCCGGCCCAGATCGACCTCACCTGACTCTGGTCGACCTGCCAGGTCTGATCCACAGTGAGAACAAGTCTCAGACCAAGCAGGATGTGGAGCTGATCAGGTCTCTCGTCGATGACTATATCAAAGAGAAGCGCACCATCGTCATGGCTGTGGTGTCGGCAAAGAATGACTATGCCAATCAGATCATCCTGGGTAAATGCCGCGAGGTCGACCCCCATGGCCGCCGTACCATCGGCATCATCACGAAGCCAGACTTCCTCGAACCCGACTCGGACAACGAGTCGTCTTGGCTGGACCTCGCTCAAAACAAAGACATTCATTTCGAGCTCGGCTGGCACATGTTGAAGAATCGTGGTCCTACCGAGATGGACATGAGCTTCGACGAACGCAACCACTCCGAGAGAAACTTTTTCAGTAAAGGCAAATACCGTGATTTAGCCCGACAGAACGTGGGCATCAGTGCCCTCCGCACCCGGCTCAGCGAGTTGCTGTACAAGCATCTTAAAGCCGAGCTCCCTGGTCTACAGGCCGAGCTGAAGGCGAAGCTAAAGGATACCCTCACAGAGCTTGACAAGCTTGGAGGAGCGAGAGCTACTTTCAGTGACCAGCGAAAGTATCTGATGACGGTCAGCAATGCATATCAAGGCATTGTCAAGTCAGCCGTCAGTGGCAACTACGAAGACAACTTCTTCGGCCAGGTTGAGCCAGATCAGCCTATCCACAGTGAGGTCAACATGCGTCGCCTTCGTGCTGCAGTCCAACACATGAATGCCCAATTCGCCGAAGCCATGAGGCGTTACGGTCACAAATCGCAGGTCAATGGATACACCGTGTTCGAAGTAGATGATAAAACCAAACTTGACCCTGGGTATAAGCAGTTCCAAGAGCTCCAGGAGAACCTCGAGAGCTGGGAGGCGATTGACAGAGTACGGAAAATCATCACTCGGACTCGTGGATTGGAGTTGCCAGGCTCTTTCAACCCACTACTCATCAGTCAACTATTTTGGATCGAGGCAGAACATTGGGAACAGATCGCCTCTTTCCACATTGATCAGGTAGCGCTACTGTGTGCCTCACTTACCACAGCCGCTACCAAGTCGTGCGTTTCCGACGAGATCGCAGAGCGTCTGAAGGGAGTGAAGATTGAGCCTGCCCTAGAGCACAGATTGGACGCTGCCAAACGCGAACTTACCCAGCTGATCGACGACAACCGTGATCACCCAAGCACTTACGATCCACGGTTTGTCGAGCGCGTGCGAACGGCCAGGAAGGAAGAGCCACCAGAGACACAGCAGAAGACAGACAAGGTTTTCGGTGGATTTGCGGATGACTTTGCTTCCGCCCCTCCTGTTGCAGAACGTGTAGAAGGCCTTGGTAAAAGCATGGAGACTACAGCAGCGGAAGATGCTCTTTGCAACCAACAAGCCTATTACAAGGAAGAGGTCGCATATTTCATCAACGCGGTTACAAAGCAAGTGATCGAGCGTCACCTCTTGAGAGGTCTCGCGAAAGATACCCTTTGCCCACCCGCTGTCGACACCATGCCGGAAGAAGAGATCTCATTCATCGCGGCGGAACCGGAGGAGATGACCAGGCTGCGCTACCAGCTGACCGAAAGGAAGAAGGTGTTGGAGTTGGGCCAGAAAACATTTATGAACGCCTACGGGCTTTTCAAATATTAAGCCAACGCCCACCGGTTGACTAATGTGGGAAGAATCGCACACGGAGCGATATCAGGAAGCCGTCTGGTCTAGATGGGTCGGTCGGGTGCCGCACAAATCATTGATGAACAACCCATCAGGGGTTGCATATGCACACCAACAGTCTGCTATGAAATGGGCTCGGTGTCATTTCGCTAGTGTATTGCACTTGCGACTCCAGCCCTTCCTACAGTCTTGCTGCATACCCATTGCGCAGCGGCCGGCAGATCTTCGCTGGCTGCTGGTGCAAACGGAAATAGTGGTGGTGATGGGCACACAGCGCGGACATGGCATCTTTTTAACTCCATGGTGATTCTTCATCAACCCTAAGGGTGTCAGCGGTGGCGCGGGCACTGTGGGCACATTAGCTTTGATGACAGAGAGAGTGTGTGTGAGAGAGTGTGTACGGTACAGTACTGTGAGTTAGTGAGTGAGGGCTGAGGACGGGAAATTGAGCAGGCCAGAGACGCATAATCTCCACGTGCGAGACCAAATATGGAACAAGGCTGAGACGCGCTAAATTTAATGACTCCGTGATGGCAGTGCTCTACTGTACAGTACAGTGCTTCACACTCCTCCGCAGTACTCTGCAGTCCGTCCACAGTACCGCTCCTCCCTCTATCTCCACCAGCATTGGATCTCTGCCCCAGACAGTTCCTCTGCTCGTTTACTGAACATGTATACTGTACTGGACATGTGCAGTCCTGTCATGCATCAGACGAGGCGATGGAGCTGCTGCTGCTACTGTACATCCCTCGTTCCACCTGTGCACTGTACTGTCTCACTGATTGTCTTCTTTTGGCTTCACTCTTCCATCAATTCTCCGGCTCGTTGCCGTCTCGTTGCGTGCTTGAAGGTGTCCAACTCTCTTCACCAGAAGCAGAATGGTCGAGTTAGCTAACGCGGTAACAATTGATGCCAGACTCCATGGGCTCTGCTAGTCTGCATCCTTCGCCTTGGCCTGCATAGCCCTTCGTAGCACTAGGAGCTATTGTTGGGGGCCATTCTTGGCCGATCTCTCGTCCTGCCTCCTCCTACTGCCCGTCCAGCCTCCGCCTACGGCAGAGTCTGAGGATTGAGGGTGCATGGTTCACCCCAAGTCGCTCGTGGCATAGCTGGCGATGGGATTTACCAGCCCAAAGCGAGCGAACTGTCGTTTGGTTGCACACTATGTGGGAGGGCTGGGTGGTAATACTAGTACCCACGGTTTCACCGGACCTCGTATCCTATTCTCTCCTTCTCTTTCCGCCTTGCCTCACAGTCTTTTCTCCTTCACCCGTAAGCTAGACGTCACATCATTGCATCTGGCATTGTTGGTTTGTCCTTTGCATGTTCGATCTTGTCTGTCGCTGGTCCACCACGATAGATCGGACTGGGTCTTATCCCTCATAGATGCCTATGGCTTCCAACTCTTCGGCAAGGTACAGCCCCATCGAGCATGGAGGTTTGGAGGTAGCAGAGCGGAACGATGCGCCCGAGGTGGTGACGGCAAGGCGCAATTCGAACGAGCAACCAGAGACATTACATCCAGAGCAATACCGGGACCAACCATCCGCGGACCCGTACTCTCAATCCAGCAACACGCCCCCATACGAAGGTCCCGCATACATAAGCTCGCAGGAGAAAGCGAACGCGTCCGGAGCCACTGTTGTGCCGGTTAAATCAAGGCGGAAATACTGCGGATTGCGACTCGGTGTGCTCATTGGCGTCATCATACTGGCTGTTGTTGTCGTCTTGGGGGTAGTGCTAGGTGCTGC
This sequence comes from Leptoxyphium fumago, assembly GCA_001660795.1. Classification (NCBI taxonomy): domain Eukaryota; kingdom Fungi; phylum Ascomycota; class Dothideomycetes; order Capnodiales; family Capnodiaceae; genus Leptoxyphium; species Leptoxyphium fumago. Next base: position 32,759 of record LSHF01000110.1, read on the forward strand.
ATTGGGGACGACTCTCGGCAAGAACAAATCCGACACTCCGTATGTCTCATCGGTCATGCATCTTCTATTGTTTATACTCTGTTGGAGCTAACATTGTACAGCAAAAATGACTCCAGCCCTACAACTACTACGTCGCCGACGTCGACGCCGACGCCATCATCCGGTCTGAACGCATCTGACACTGATACCGGCCCACTGGAAGCGATTGGCAAGACTGGCCTGGCTACAGCAATGTTGAACGACACCAGCGGCACCCTGCTTGCGTACTACCAGGACCCAGACGGAAATGTCATCCAGAACTCTTATCTGAACGGTGTTTGGTCGCTACAGGATCACAGCAAGATCAACGACTCCATTATTACCACAGCAGCTGCTAAGGGATCTCCTCTTGCAGCCATCTCTTTTACAACCAACAACAAGGTCCATAGACAGGTCTTCTTTTTCGCGCCAACCGGTGCTGTCATGCAGACAAATTCTACCGACGGTACGACGTGGACTGAAGCTTCCGCAATCACCACTGGAATTTCTTCCCCTGGAACGCCTGCTTTGGCCGCTTGCGTTGGTGTTGCACCGATGCATGGCGTTCGTGTTTATTACGGCAACAACGGTGGCTGGATTCAGGAAGTGGGTCACGACTTCTACAACGCCACTTGGTATGACTGGTATGCCTTCCCAGAGAGCGATGGAGACACTGGTGTGGCTTGCTCGGTATACAGGCAGACCCAGGGCAACCATATGTACAACAATGTTTACTTCCGCAACACCACCGACAACCAGATCCACCAGAACTATTGGGACTACTCGCCCGCCTATAACTCGGTCTGGTATAATCGTGAGTATCACCCGTTCTCCGCAAACCTTAACATCCAACCAGAGTAATATTTGTGCTAATCACTATCGCAGAGTTCCCACCAGCGGCGTCAAACCACACAGTGCAACCAGGCTCCGATGTAGCCGTTTGCAACGATGAGTCTCATACAGAGTACATCTTCTGGCAGGATAAGGCCACCGGAAATATCATTCGAGGAACTGTCGACCCTGCAGTGGTTGGATGGGACCAGTACGACACGTTCGGAAACACCACCGAGAACGCCCACCTGGCCGCTGCGTACGTCGACGGCGGCAGCATGTTCCTCTTCCAGAATGCGTCAAGCGAATCCACAGTGTATGTGAACGACATCTCCAGAAGTTCCGTCACGTTGGCAGATATCGCGCTCCCCTAGAGATCGGGCGGGAGGAGATACTCATTTGCGCGGCTGGCCTACTTCATTTGGCAGCTGTGGCGGGCGGCTTCTAATGTTTGAATTCTGTTTGGATTCTGTTCACGTTACACGAGCGAGCGGCGTTTGGGTTCTTGGTGTCAATACCCTGTGAACAAACCTTTCACTCTTATACACTTTATGCATATAACTATATCGTCAAATATGACAAAGCCTCGGACTGACGGCGGATGTTGAATTGCATCTCTAGTCGCCAACTTACTTAGCGTTCGTAATTCTACACCTTCATACCAGGGACAAGGCAGTCCAAGGTCCACTTTCGACCTGATGAACCGAACTTTCTCCATTTCACATTGGTCCGCAAGATTAAAGGGAAATGTGGAAGCGGAAAAACAAGAGAGGTATTTATCATTCTAAAAAGCTATTTGCGTCTGCCATTCAGGCTTATCGGTCGCCCTTGAGTGATGGATGCTTTCTTCGCCTTCAGGTCCATGACGATGTTGAACAGGCTCTCGGTGGAGTCGTCCTTCACCCCCAAACGGCAGATCGATGCTGGATGGTTCTCCTCGTCAACGAACAAGCTGAAGATCTGATCCTGCGATGGCGATTCAGGCAGGCGGTCACAAAGCTCTTCGATGCGAGCGCGCCTGAAGTTCGAATCTGGAAGCCACTGCGGTTGGGAACCGCGGTCAGTATGGAAAGCCATTCCCTGTCAGCAAAGGAGAAGAAGAAAGGTTATCACTCACATTTGTATCCACAACCCCCTTGTGCTCGATGAGGTAGTGGTTCGTATGGAAGACCTGACCATGCTCATTCATCCTCACCTTCTCCAGCCCGACGTGGCTCCACTCCAGACCGATACCGCCTGCATCGCCATCTGCAACGAGCATATGGCAGGATGAGGCAACGCCATGCTCGCTAAGGCGCGAGACTGCCTCTTCCAGGCTTCGGCTGTCAAGCACCATCCTTAGGCCCAGGTGGCACGGAAGTTTTGTCGGGTCCATGCCCTTGACCCTGATGGCGTTCAACAGCACGCCGACTCCCGATGAGTTCATGCCGATCTTGCCGATGATGCCAGCCTCGGTCACCATCCGGATCGTCTTCGCTTTGCCCTCTGCCGTCTGGTTGATGGTGAGCAGGATCAAGTTTGGCTTTTGGGCCGGCATCCAGTCCCAATTCTGTGCCAGGAAGCTTGATGCCTCAGATGACGGAGATCCTGATGAGGGCTTGGTGAGCCATGAAAGTGCAGTGCAGCCGTCGCTGAACAGGCCGAAACTGATTTCCGTCCGGACGTTGATCGCAATCACATCGGCAAGCTCGACCTCTGCGCCATCCGCGATTCCCTGCATTTCTTCAAGGTAGTCTGGCCATTTTTGTTGGATGGATGGCTTGAACTGGTCAAGAGCCAGCTGTCTTACGGCCGGCCATTCGAGTCTCGCTTTCGATCTAAACAGTCCACCGTAGAAGTCGATGCAGCTTGCTATCTGGGCTCTTGCTTTGGACCCATGCGTCAGACCGATCTAAATTCAAACGACTCTGTATAAGCTATGCTCATTCATAAGGGTCGCCTGGTTGTTAATCCCCCAATTTCTTACCTCGTAAGGGGTTCCACTGGCCGTGATTTCCAGCATCGTGACGTCTGGTGTTCGATTCTGCAACGTCTAGGTTTAAGTGCAACGATACTGCTCAAAGGTATCGATTGGATGGGTTTCGATCACGAGAACACGGATGTCATACGAGCGTGTTATAAAACAACTACAATGTCGCTCCCTATATCGCAAGGTTTCACTCGCATGTTGATAGTCTAGTTGCCCGAACAAGCTGCCCAGATAGGGCAAGCATACCATAATTACCTAGACGATATGCCTTCCTTCTTGGGGAGGCACTTGGCCTGTCACAGATGGTTCCGGCTTATCTAATCACCCCGGCAGCTCTAGCACAGGTCACGTGTGTAGTGAATACGTCTGTAACGCATAGTATTCAAATACTGTACTCTACTGCTAAACAGGTAGTATAGTAGAAGCTTGATCGCTACATCTTCTCTCCTTCATAGTCGTAGCCCATATCTAGGTACGTAGCGCCTACGTACGCAAAGATCACGCAACGCCGCTTCTGCCCGGGTCGAGCTCGGCATTCCTTTGTTCTGGTCCCTGGGGCAGTGGCCCATGTTAGCCTCGAAGGATTCAGGGACCGAACACCTGCCTGTATGCCAACGAATGTAAGATTTTCACCACTCACACGCGGGCCCATGACATACATATGGAAGTCGCGACATACACGCCTCCAAAGCCTCGAGAATGCCTCTTATGAATCGGAGATTTGATGTCCTGTACGCGCTCCCACTCCTGTATGAGTAACCGTCCAGCAGGACTTCGACCCAGCGCGTCAATAACACAATGTAGGAGCTGCTCTCGCTGACACTCGAAACGATGGAAGTGCTCTACCCATATGTTCAGTCATATTTTGTGCATCCACTTGCAAATGACGGTAAAGTCTGATAGCACGCCATCACTTGCGTGCTCACTCTCTTTCAGCCTTGCATGGAGCCGATGTGCTGTTTCAGAGCAAGGAGATGCGAGTCATCTCTTGCTTGCTCACTCTCTTTCAACCTTGCATTAAGCCGATGTACCGTTTCAGAGCAAGAAGATCCGGATCATCATTGCTAGAGTCGATTGGAGAGTATTCCCTGGGATTTGGGAATCATTTGGCGCTGGATATGTCTCAATGGTGTTTTCGCTGTGGTGAAAACTTTCTCCAACTTCGGCAGCCGCCAAGATAGGTCCTACAGAATTTCCCTAGATGCACCGTGAGGTCTGTATGCCTCCAGGTGCCGGTGAATGCATGCTGTAACAGAGCATGTGGATCTGTTGGTGGCTGGCTGCCCATATTGTGTGATTTGGGTCGTCCTGGGGAGAATGCAGTAACAGGCATTATCAGGACATCACCTGCGACGATCTTGCCCCTTCCGCCCTTGGCTTCATGCCGACTTGAAAGACCATCCNAGCGCACCTCGGGTTGATGTTTCTTGGTGTACCTCTTCACCACACCTGTGAAGGCTGGAGGACCAGTTAGATCAAGAGGCCCGATCAATTCCAAGCCAGCTGCATTTGCGTCGACAGTCTCCGCTAGATAGTCTAGGTAGCTCACAGCAACCGGATGGTTGGGAGCCAGTGCGAGAGCCCAGTTGGTCAGTTGTATAGGGTAGCTGAAACCTATTCGCCAGTATTCATCCGTGTCAGAGGGTGTGTCGCACTCGATGCCAAACAGAGCGCCGACGCCNTGTATGTTAGATAGGACCATGCTGGTGGTCAAATGCTGCCAGCTTTCAGGGTATTTGTAGGCTGGTGTCTTTACTGGTATGGTTGGGACTTTGGTATCGCTGTCGCTCCAGGGTTCGAGATCTCCAGGCTGCACCCAGGATGCCGGGTGCTTCAGTGGGGTGACGTCGACATCAGCGTATATACCCCCAAGCCAGCGGAGGACAGCGACTCGAAAAACATCTGTTTTCTCCACTGGGTAAGGGAGCATTGCGTATTGCCGCCAAATGTCGGCCTGGTACGTTTGAAAGAGCGACTCGAGTCCGCTGTCATCCCACATGAGGTAGGCCATCTCGGAAGGACCGGCCACTTGAACATCGGGCTGGATAGCGAACTCCAGCCATTTGCCCACCGATTGGCGAACAGTCTTGGGCCAGGTTTCGGGGTCGACGTCCTTCCATGTCTGATGCACGATCAAGGGAATCTTTGAGTGTTGGATGAATGCGTTGTTCCGCAAAGACAATTCCAGGGCCAGCTCGGCAGCGCCGAGGATGGTGTTTGGGTGACGAGGGGCGACTGTGTCATTGAAGTTGTCCAGCCATGATGGGGGTATGTAATAACCTAGCGGCTAAAAGTCAGCCTTGGCTCTTGTTTTGTGTAGGTATTGTATCCGGGGTTGGGAGCCTTGTCCCCGAATAGTCTAGGTACCTACGCCCACCGAAAGTCGTCTGCTCTGAGATGTGCTTCGCTACTAGAGGATGAGGCTGCGGCCTCTCCTGTATTTGTTCATGCTTGAATCCCCACACGAAGGTGGTGAGTGCAACAGTGCTGCAAAAGACGAGCAGCCGCAACAAGCGACGGTTGGCCAGAACGATTGAAGCGGGCATCATCTGGCAGAGCTTCGGTTTCAACTGGACTGCCATACTGGGCAGTATGTGTGTCTAGGAGTGCAGGAATGGAGGCATTTGCGTGGAGCGGAAGCAATTAATGAATCCCAGAGGACAAGGAAGGGTTTCAAGGTGGTACATGAGTGCAGCTGAGAGAATTTCGTTGCCTTGCGGTACTGCTGTGCCGTTTGTGAGTGCATGTGGATGGGGATGGGGGCGGGAAAGGGGGCATTGCCAAAGGCTGAAGGGAAAGCGCATGATTAGGTGCTGTACCGAAATTGGATCTGCACCCCAGATTGATCCAACATCCTGCGGCCTGCGACCGCTTGTCCTCGCGAGGGCGATCGTGTTGTCCAACCCTACTGGCGGCCGCGGCGAGCGACAGAAAGGCCAACTCGAAATGAGCGTTAGAGTTCACAGGTTTCGGTTTGGTACCGGCTCAGCCCAGCCCAGACCAGACGCCCTTGGCCCGAGCGCAGGAGCTGTCATTTTGCATCCATGCCGGAGATTTTGCGTCGAGTTACAGTACAGTACAGTAAGAGTCGGCCCTCGCGATATATCACAATTGCCCCTGCTGTCAAATCCGTACGGGCCCTGCCTCCGCTGGCAATACGACATACAGTACAGTACACTGCACTGCACTGTACAGTGGCTGCGTCTCAAACAGCTCTCCATTCCAACAACCTTGGAATTACGCTCGTACCCATGACGTCTTTTGACGCTGCTAAGTGGGAACCTTAGATTGCCTCTTGCATCCGCAATACTGCCGCAAAGATCTGCCTGGCATGCAGCCCAATCATGAGAACAGGATCTGTGGCATTGTTGCCTGGTGGAGATGGAGTACACATGTGCCAGAGATATGGCACTCCATGAGCAAGAATGAGTCGATCAATGGTGCAGTCAAGAACAAACTCTTCCTGTCCCCCTTTTTTTGGGCTCGTTCAAAGACGGCGCCATGGTAAGAACTGCGGATTTCCTGCTTATTTCCGATGCTGATAGTAAGACCACAAACGAGGAGGGCACGGCGAATCGTCACAGACTTCATACACCTGCCACCCAAACTTCGTGAGATGCAAGACAAGTAATCGAGATACGCAATCGCAAACCTCACCGTGCGGAACGAGCAGGTGCTGTGTGCCGTCGTGGGTCAGGCGAAGAAGAAGCCGAGCGAGCCGATCCATGTGGATGGAACGGCACACTCTGTGACTCGTAAGCTTTGGTATGCACTCCGTCAGATTCAACGACATGACCCAGTCCCAGCAGGACAACCCTTATCCATCTGGGCGGATCAGAGTTGCTTACATCAAAACGATACGACCGAGGAAAATTCCGAGGTCTCTTTCATGGGAGACATAAATGCCCGTACAAATACAGGATGGTCTGGGTTGACTTGGGAGCAGCAAGTGGTTCTTCGGATATACCTCCGTAGCTATGGCCGTGATCAGGGCTGTAAGTTCTCCTCTTCAAGAGGCGCAAGAATGGCGCCGAGGAGATGGTTTTGGGCCGGGTCAATGACTCTTTTTCTGCCGAGCGGAAACAATCTGGATATATTTTCCTTGCCACACGAACACGTGGTCAGGGTATTATGTATCCTTCATCTGGATATCTCAACGTAGCCCGACTATGCCGCCTATTGCGGTGTGAGATTCCCAACGGCTTCGAGATTGGAACTGAGGCTTCATCTGTTGGTTTTGCTGGTATCGTGGAAAGTGCTGAAGCGATCACCGTGCTTTCTAACATCGGCTTCATACTACCATAGCTAACAACGCCATAGCTAATTCTCGCTCTGGCCCTGGACTTCTTCCCTTTACTAGGCTTTCCAAGACTAGCTTTGACGACGTAGCTCGACATAGCGCGTAGGCATGGATCGGTACACTTATAATAAATGATGCGTTTCTTTCTATGAAGTCACGATGGTATCATTCAAGTTGCTCCACTGTAGATCCGCAACCATTATTCGCTTGCAACTACTTGCTCCATCCATAAAGGCCCCCTCCTCCTGAAAGCCTCATGATCCCATTTGACATGGCTTAGCGCCTTTTCCACGCCAACTTCCAAGATGCATTGCGACTGCACTTCTTCCCCATCTATACCTTTATCAAGAAACCACCAGTATTCGTCCTGGATCAAACAACTGGACGCCATGTCCTCGTTGGATTCTAGGACGAAGCATGGTAGATGCTGAAGTCTTGCGCAGAACGCTTTCTATCCCTCAGTGTTGATCAGGAGGCTTTTCGCCTTACATCTGCGCTTGTAAATCGCCGTGTCAGCATCTGTTCCGTCGTTCTCGCCCCTTCACGTAGAGCTATTGGAAGCATCTCCACCAGAGCGGTGCCAGTTCTGTTACCGTGGTCATCATGTCTTTGATCCAGTTGCACTTGCAAACCACCGTATTGAGCTTGAATCTGATCCCAAGTGCGTCACACCATTTCTTGATGCGGAAAGCTTGAGGGACGTTGTCGCAGGCGCCCCGTCCGATCGATTTATTGGTCTTTTCGTCTAGTCACGGCTTACGCCCATGATACCGACATACTTGCGGTAGTTATCTAACCACCGTGGTGACGTCTTGGTTCCATATGCGATGATCGAAACGCTCTCGAGCTTCAGATCTTCTCTGCAGAAGCGGACAAGCATAGCAAGGTATTTGGGGTGGAGGACAAGGTCCACTCCGGCGAAGTTGATTATTCGCATCCCAGCTTGCTTGAGAAGGGTAAGGCTGATCTTCATCTTAAGCAATAGTTGCTAGGTATCGGTGTGATGGAAGCTTGCTAAGTAGCCTTTCCTGGTTGCGTGAACAGGGCCAAGGCAGCGACAACACTGATGATGAGAACAACGATTTTCTGGCCCACGGTGAGTAGAAACTGTAACAGCATCTTTCGTTCAATAACTCTGACTGGTGGTGAGGCGCTTGTAAAACCAAACCTCGCGCTACGCGAAGGTACAGACGTATAAACCTCCACCGACCACCATTCTTCACGCATGTCAATTGAGGTCATCGAGTGCTGATGGCCACAGTGATTGAGCAGTTCTTGCTTGCTTAGATGTCTGACTGTATTGAGACGAGTCCCAGATGATGATACAAAGCTGCACTGTCATCCAAGAAAGACAAAATATTGGTTATACAGGCTTGGTGCAAAACCGTAAAACCAATCGCATCATACGATTGCCTGGCCACTGTGTAGATGAGTTGCGAGGACAAACTTTGTGGTAACTTATCGAGCCAGAAGCTTCTGATCTAAATCTGATGTGCTAGTAAAGGATCGTATTGCCGCAGATAAAGTTCACGATATAGCTGATAGTTGGACTTTTGTTGTGCATTGTCATCTGCACCCACCCGCCTTGATAACGCATGTCGTCTCCATTCGAATCCAGAAAATTGGCTTCCAGTATTGCCTGAGCCAAGGAATCTGTAGATCATATGTACGCAAAGAATGGCAAAGACCAAGCGAAAGTATGGCTCATGCTCAATCTGCCAGAGCTGATGGGTCGAAAAGGAAACCAAAGACATGGCGCAATCACAGACATGGGATCGGACGCAATTTCAAACTGCAGATCCGTGCCTGTCGAACCGAACAGATAAATCTCCCCAGCATCCTCTTCATTGCTTCACCAAATGGCCAATCTGACAACCTCGTGGCTAGCACACAGACTAAAGATGTCCCATCAAGTTGAACATTCGCTGATGAGCATGTCAATCGCCGAAAAGGAGCACGAGAAGCTCCCTATCATCTTCGTATTAGGCGCACCAGGCAGCGGGAAAAGCACGGTCTGTAAGTCATTCGTGGCGCAGAACGAGAAATACCATTATCTCTCTGTTGGGGACTACTTACGCGAGCTTTGCCAGTCCAATGAACTTCCGTCTGGCGTACTGCTAAGTTCGAGATCGAAAGTCCAAAGCGGCCCAAACCAAGAGAATAGTGAGCAGGAACTTCAACCATGGGAGATGGTAAGAATACGAGAGCTGGTTGGGGAATCTGCTCTCTTACCAGAATGGTTGGTGAGGGACCTGTTGGAGCACAAACTGCGGGCGGATGGTTGGATGCCGGATGATCAATCCTCATCCCAGCGGGCCGAAGGAGAAAAAGACCAGGCGTCGAACAAGGCTTCGGATGAAGTGCTGGTCATAGATGGGTATCCGAGAACCCGTAAAGGAGCGAAGTTGTTTGGAGAACTAGGCCAGCCTCAACGGGTTGTGATGCTCAGATGTCACGCCCTAACGAGCCAAGACAGATTCCTAGCTCGAAAGTGCAACGCAAATGACACCACGGAAATGTTCTCCAAAAGGCTTGTTGAATTCGAGGAGGAGCTGAATGGAATTACTCGGTACTATGGCAAGGTTGTCCTATCCGTGAATTCGGATCAGACGCCAGCAAGAACACTGCTGGACTTTGAGACCGCAATTGCGCTTGAGCTGAGCGAGTAGCAAACCAGCTGCGAATTGCAGCAACAGACGGCATTTTGGGCTGGACAAATAGCCTGACATATGGTTCTAATCAGGATTTGTACAACGAGATTATCGCCCTGTTGCGTTGCTGTGAAGTGTCGTGACAGTACACACGGCCTGAATTGTGCGATTTGAGGCAGGGTTTGGTAAAGCGGGCGCACTTTCAATGCAGACTTCGGATAAAATGTTGTGATTGGGATCCTTTCCAGCCAAAATGCAAGGGTCCAAGAACTTAGTACGAGTATAAGGTTCTTCTGTGCAATATGGGGTCCTCAGCCCTCAACACCAGATCTCCTAGCTCTTGCCCTGACCCTCTGTAATTCCTTCATCGCCTTCCTAGCTTGATTGATGCTGCTCGGCGCAGATTCTCTGCCGTCAATCATAGCCTGAAGGCTTTCGCCGGAAACGTTATCGAGAACGAAACGTCCCATATCTCCACTTCTCCATCTCTGTATGATCCACAGGCCAGCAGCTTCCATATCAGCCTCGCCTCCCTTGCCCATCCGTCCTGTGCTCTTTGCAACCGCAGTCAACATCTCCTGGACGTCATTTGTCGGCGCACAGTACTCTTTGTAAACATCCGGATTGCGTAGGTTGAATTGGAACAACAAGTAGTCTGCCAGCGTGACGGGGGAGATGATCGTATCTTTGACACTACCGCACAAAGCGAGCTTCAGCATGGCCTCGGCGTCTGGTACGTATGGAATAAACACGCCAGGCGTGTCGAGAAGGTAAACATCCTGGCCGCCGCCGCCTTCTCGCTCCGCATCGATGATCTTGACACCACTCGTGGCCACCTTCCTTGTTACACCGGGCTGCGCACCGGTCGACGCAGCTTTTCCTTTGCCCACACCGTGCTTACGGAGCGCATTTAGAAGTGATGACTTGCCAACGTTAGGCATACCGACACCCATAATATAGGATCCAGTGAGGTTATTGCGGGCCGTTACCAGCTTTCGGACATGCTGTAGCACGCTCAACACGTTTGATCGGTTTCTATGGTTGCAAAATACGACCTGAGACCTATCGGTGTGGAAGGTTCTCAATAGATGATGGCGCTGCAAGAGCGAGAGAAATGGCCATTTGATCAGCCGTACGTCCAAAGACCTCTTTCATTTCATGTGTTCTATGTATACCTCTTTATCTTCTTCAGTGCCCGAATTGCCAAGGTCTTGTTTCGTGTATATGATGAGCCGTTCTTTCCCTCCCAAGGCCTGTTCAAATAAAGGATTGATGCTAGTCATTGGTATCCTATAGTCTCTGCATTCGAGCACCAGATCAATTTGCGACAGCATTGTCTTGATCTTCGCTAGACCGGCGGCATGATGACCGAGGTAGTAAGACCGAGGAAGGGAGTCGAGGACAGGAAACACCGTTCGCGGGACGAAGGAGGACGCCATATCGAAACGTTGGTCGATGATTTCAACCTATACCAGGCGCCATGGCAGCATCCAGAGATGCAATAAAATATGAAGACTAAACAGTTCTGCCTCGACAAGAAGAGCGAGGGTTGCGAGTTTCAAGATGATGGTCTGTGCATGGCTTCCGCTTTTCTTAGAGTCGCGGAGCGGCAATAGTTACGGAGGTATTGATATTCACGATGCGCCGGAAAGGATTCCCGCCAAAAGATACATGGTTATGAACCAGAGATCGGCCTATTTTGCTTGGAACTTTACAGCAAACCTCTTCAGGTTGAACCGAGGACATGGCTTCCCTTGGGTATTATAGCTACGAGAAATTTAAGTCGGCACTGCTTCTTAGCACCTCGACATGAGCCCTGCAGGCCATGGCGGAGCAGCTCAACTCTCAAATTTCGACAGTAGTGCCGACTGAGGGAACACCTACACCACCGCCTGAGCCATCATCGTCTTCTAGGATCTCAAGAGAATCTGCCTCTAGCCCACTTGCAGCCGCCGGGGGCCCTCCGCTATCATCGCAGTCGCCATCGCTACCGTCGATCGCCGCAGTCCAAGATTTGGACCTTTCAGAGCTACCTCCCATCTTCATCTCTGCTACCCATATAGACCAGGAAGAGCTATTTCAACTCGAAGATGATGTTTCGCATCACCACGGAAGGCTTACGTACGATCTGGACGAAGCAAGGATTGTCATTAGCAAAGTGAGGAAGAAGGCACGGATCCAACTTGACCTGAAAGCCAAAGGAGTCTGGACGGAAGAAGTTTCTCCAGTAGAGTTCACCGAAGATGCATTGGTGAGCTCGAAACTGGGCAAACGAAAGAGGGAAAGTAGCGGTCTGACGGCTGAAGAGGCTATCAATTTGGACGACAGAAGCGACATCGACAGTCAAATCCATGATCGACGAGACAGTACCTCTAAGCCTACAGGTTATATACCTTACCTATTGACACCCTCCACATCCCTGCTTACTGAAGATAATATCCTTATTGTCTCTCTCGACTGGTTTTTCAAGTCCAAAGAAGCGGGAAGCCCGCTTCCGTTGAGGGACTACCTGACTCTGGAAGCCAGACGTGTGAGCGCCCCAAAATCTGATAGCGATGGCGCTTCTCCTCAGACCACGATTCTGGCTCGAGCCAAAGCGGACGTTGGACCGGATCGAACCTCTGCAAGACACAGCCGTGACCAGGAAGCCAGAACCAGCCAGAGAAGTTCCATGACCGCGGTCACCACAAGCCTATACACGGCCAGCCGAGCAAACAAACAGTCGCAACGAGCTCACCTGCTGAAAACCACGACCTCCGAGTATGACTCAAGTGCGTCGGACATTCCGGAGCCTCCTACCTGGGTGCTGCAAGGGATCAAATATGCGTGCCAACGGAGCACACCAGCCGACACGCCCAACGAGACCTTCATTGCCCTACTCAAACGTATCCGACTGGGGCGCGAATTGACCGCGGATGAGATAGGGGTGCGGGCGTACAGCACCTCCATTGCCGCTATAGCCGCATATCCGCATAAGCTGAGCCATCCGACCGAAGTTTTGCGATTGCCAGGTTGCGACGCAAAGATCGCCAATTTGTTTGTTGAGTTCATCAACACAGGCTCACTGCAGGCAGCACGAGACGTCGAGATCGACGAGGAGCTGCAAGTGTTGGAACGATTCTATAACATTTGGGGTGTGGGCGCGACGACAGCTCGCGACTTCTTCTTCAAACAAGGCTGGCACGAGCTGGACGATATCGTAGAGTTTGGATGGGCAACATTGTCACGTGTACAGCAAATCGGTGTAAAGTTTTACGACGAGTTCCTTGACCCTATTCCACGACCAGAGGTCGAGGAGATCGCGGCCATAGTCCACCGTCACGCGTGCCGAGTACGCGACAATGGCATGCAGTCCCTAATTGTGGGGGGATACCGACGCGGTAAGGCCGCGTGCGGTGACGTCGACATCCTCCTCTCTCATCCGGACGAGCCTCAGACGCTGAATCTCGCGCACGACGTAGTGGCCAGCCTGGAGGAAGACGAGTGGATTACGCACACGCTACTGTTAAGCCTGAACGGCACCAACCGTGACCAACAGACGCTTCCTTTCCGCGCCAACCACACCAGCGGTGGAGGTTTCGACAGCCTCGACAAAGCCCTTGTCGTCTGGCAGAACCCAGATTGGCCCAGTAAAGACACGGACATCGCAGCCGCAGCTAGTGTAGGCACTAGGGTCAAGAACCCCAACATCCACCGTCGCGTAGACATCATCATCGCACCCTGGAGGTCGGTCGGGTGCGCGGTTGTCGGCTGGTCTGGCGGCACGACGTTTCAACGCGACCTGAGACGGTATGCGAAGAATGCGAAGGGCTGGAAGTTCGACAGTTCAGGCGTGAGGAGTCGGAGGGACGGAGGGGTCATCGACCTTGAGGGATGGGAAGGAAGCGAGGCTGGACGTGCGAAGACCATGGAGGAAGCTGAGCGCAGGGTCTTCAAGGGTATGGATCTGGTGTTTGTGCCACCTACTGAGAGATGTACAGGCTGAGGCCCCGCTGACTCGAGACAACATTGTGGAACTTTTGTTGTTCTTGGCCGACTGTTGTAGAGTTTTGATATTTTGAAACAGTTGGAAGTGAAAACCCTAGCCGTTGCATTGTAACCATGTGGTCGCATAAGAAATCCATACAGTTTCTCAATTTACAGAAGTGCTATACGTAGGTAACTTGTACGATGCCATACAGCGGGCCACATTATTTTTGGCCCAATTTAATATATGCAATATCCAGCGATGCTTTGAAAACAATTCACACTGAGGGTTTTAATTCATTCGGTCCGCTCTTTGTAGCAACAAGACCATTGGTATCACTGTTGAAGACTAATGCACTGGTACACTCTATCCGCTTGACCCTACAGACCGTGTGATCAATGAAGCTATCCCACCCATTTTGAGTATTAATCGAATTTGATCGGTGTCGATTTTATTATCAGTACACTACTCACTGACCAGCCGAGCACAGAACTCGGCGCTCTTCGAAAGATATTGTTACGGTTATACCAAAGCCGTGTTTGGCCAAAGTCAGATCGCGTTCGAACATAATTTTTCAGAGGCTGCAAACAAGGCACCTTGAATAGAAATCATTTGTTAAGAGAGTGTTTGCCGGCAAAGTCAATACACAGTAATAAATTGATACTATTTGGCAATGCGAAATCTTGTGTTATAGATGACAAGATTGGGATTTGCTTATTCTTGCCATTATTCTGATTATAGTGCTTCCGAAATTTTCCATGCTCAACCAGCTGCTGTCCATAGCGAGACCAGCAACTTTGTGGCCATGGTACTTCCCTACTTATGATGTTTTGCTGCTCATCAGTACATCCCTGAAAGGATTTGGTGTCTTTTTCTTCCAATTAGATTTGGGACATTGAGTGCAGCTATGTTTCTGCCGCAGTTTGCAATACAGGGTGGTGGCGTGTGTTTCTGTTACAGCTACCGCATCGATGCGGCTTGCTGGAACGACGCAAGTTGTAGGTCGGCATGAGGTGCCCAGGAGGCTCTCGTCGACCTGTCCGAAGACGCTATCTCCATAACTTGTGCAAGGTCTCTCTCAGCGCAGAAGCCACCGGCTTCCACAACTGAGGACACCTCGTCTTTCAATAAGTCCACATTGACAGCAACAAGCTTCAAATCGTCCCTAGCACGACGACGCACTGCCCGCTTAAAGAAGGCCGTTATCTCATTTCGATAGCAGGCTCGCCATTTGGGAGACTGCTCTCTAGACTTTTCGGCATTTGGAAGCCAGGACGTCTATGCCTAAAGCCTACCTTAGTCCAAGACTCTGGAGAAGAACTATTTGCAGAGCTCGTGGCGAGCGTTGCCGAGGAAGGCGAACGGTCACCGTGTACTGGTATAAGATTCATAGCGTCGTCAGCACCAGCATCAGCATCAGTCTTTTTCACCTGAAATTTCATGGGGGCAGCATTTGCAGTCGGTGGCTGCGTAGCTCCTCCGCACAGGCCCAAATCATTCGCCAGACTGCCTTCGCCTCCTATAAAAGCCTGCCTCTCAACGTCGAAATGCAGCTGCTCCGTATGTTCTGCAAGGAGTAAGCCTAGCCAGTGGATACGTTCGGCTCTCATCTTCCTTGTTGCAGAGGTTTCGATATGACGTGAATCGTCATCCACTTTACCATCAAACCAATCCTTAGAGAAATAAAAGTGCGACCACACCAGACCCCTAACCATGAAATCTTCACACAGTGGCCGATAGTCCAGCGATTCCGGCTGCAAAAACACTCTCATCTTAGCGCAATGTGTGACGCGGCTGGCAAGTGGGTAATAGGCCATCAACCTATTCAGATAGACTGCCAGTGAACCCCAAGGCATGTGGAGACCATGAAGGAGCGCACCGTCAATATCGCTATACATAGGGGCTTGTTCAGGATCCATGATGACCCACGGCTTGATCGAAACGAGCCCATGTAACCAAGCGAGCATGACGTGAACGAAGGGAGCGGCGTTCTCAAGCGCTGTGAGGTCATGATGCTGCTGTAGAACAATGTCGAAGGATTGAAAGCAGAAATCCAAGGCCGTAGGAACGGGGAATGTGCATCGATGGTTAAAGGGTGTGCCATCCAGCTGGCGATTGGAAGCTTGGGATGCGATCGCAGGTTGAGGGTACTGGATCGATAGACTAATGGCGCGTGCGAAGACAGCTCGATACTGGTTGTCTGGTCGGCCGAATTCAAAGAGGGCGGCAATATTGGCGACGGCGAGGGCCACGCCAATGCGCGACGTGAAGGTAGAAGGCTCTTGGCGGAACAGCTCGAGGGCTTCATCGCGTGCCGGGTAGGTGGATGCTTCCGGCATTCCGGAAAAAGTCATAGCTACAAAGAGCATAATCTTTGCCTCTGTCGGCTGGTTCGAGGATCTCATCAGTTCGTCATCGTGCAAGATAGGCTCGCACATAGTGGCCATGCTATCTTTTGCGTTGGGGAAAGGGATAACACAGGTAAGGGCTTTAGCATAGAAGTAGATCTTGCGCAGGCTAGGTCGTTCGAGGATGCCGAGGTGATGATTTAGACGGCCGATTGCTGGATGTCTATCATTTGCCAGGGTGTACCAACGGGTCGCAACCCCTCCCCACGTAGCATGAGATTCGCGTTCCTCCTCGATAGCCATTCGGTATCGCGCGAGATCACCGAGACATTCAATCCAGGTATCTTTGAAGCTCTCTACAGTCTCAAGCAGCAGAGCCATCATTTGGTATGCGAGGTAGATAAAAGCAAGCATGTAATCTTGGCTCTGAGGCCGTCGGTGACGCAGCACTTCAAGGAACGCGTGGATGCCATGTTTCCACATTCTAATATGAAGCAACCGTCAGTATTTAAGCGGTAAAGATCAGGATTGGGGAATCTTACCTAGCTGGCATCGAATATTTGGTCGCAAGACACTTGAGGCCTTGATTGGCAGACGGATGTTGCGTAGCCATGAGGAAATCATTGTGTTCATACAGCAAAGTTCTATGGAGGGCAATAAGAGCCTGCCACTGATCATGGCTAAGGGGAGTAGTAGGGTCCTTGGCATGGGCAGTATCGATGTTGATGCACTTGGCTTCGACCATGACCAGACTTGAGTAAATGCTTTTGACTTCAGTGGCAAGCTGGTCTTGGGAGATGGGAGACGCCTCGGGTTCTAGTATGAGACCCGGGTATCGGGTCTTTCGGTTCTCAGCATCCTCGCTGGCGGGATTGGAACCATTTGTACGCGCAAGGACGGCCTGCGCAGCAAGTTAGAGGGGAAAGGGAGCAGGGGTGGGAATACTTACAGCCTCATGCAAAGAGGTGGTCCAAAAGTCCTGGGGCTTTCCAGGCTTGAAGACCTTTGGGACGGACGAAGCACAGGATGATCTTCTGGACAAGTGGGACAAAGCCGAGGGCCGCCCTGGGGCGAGTCGAGGGGCGGGAGCAGGCCTAGAACCAATCGGCGGCGAGACTCTGCGACGACGGTGAGGACCTGCAGAGGACCTCTTGTTCTGGCACATTGTGTGGAGAGAGTCTTGGTCTGCAGGACGTTTCGTCGTCGGTCTCGAGTGGTTGTTCTCGCAGCGGGCCACGGGCGGTTCGAGCGACAGCATGCCCAAGTCGGAGGTGGCGGAAGGGGATTCAGCATTCTGCAGGCGCTGGCTGCTCTGCGTCATGGGCGGCTTCTGGCGCGCGAGGGTTGGGCCTAGGTCATGATCGAGACTAGCAGGAAGTCGAAGGATCAGTCAGAAGATCGAGGAGGAGGATGTGCCNAGGTGGACGGGTATGTATGGGTATATATAGGCAGGTATATATAGGTATGGACTCACATGTTGGAGGCCTGGGCGGTAGTGGGCAGGCTGCCTAAACCTAGATGGGATGATTCATCGGTCAGTTTCCGCCTCCGAGGGTCAAGCCATCCGGCCATTTATCCATCTACAGCGCGCAGGCGAGCAGGACAAAGGTCAAGGCAGCAAGGCAACGAGGCTGAAAGGCACTGAAGTTCAAGGCAGCGAGGCAACAAGGCAGCGAGGCGACAAGCCAGACACCACCGCTGGCTCTGGGCCCGAATGAGGAAAGAGCGGTGGCGTAGGCGTAGGCGTAGGCGTAGGCGTTGCGAGATATGCATGCGGTGCCGACGGGAACGGGAGCGGGAACGGGAGCGGGGATGGGTGGGAGGCAAGTGACGGCGGAAGGGAGCGGAAGGAAGGGGCCGGTGGGGAGAGCGGCACGAAGCACGGACCTTGTCGGCAGTGGCTCAGGGTAAGGGTTGAGAGCGAAGCGTGGTGTCGGTTCCTCTCGCTGTCGCTGTCGCTGTTGCTGTAGCTGTTGCTGTTGCTGGCGCTGTCGCTAGCGCTGTCGCCGGCGCAGTGGCAGCCATTGTGGATCTCGGCGCCGTCGTTGTGGTCTTTGCTGGTGCGCGTGTTGTTGTTGCTGTTGCTAATGCCGCTTCCACCGCCCCGGGCCCGGACAATGACGAAGCGTGCGATGTGGTGTGTGTCGCCAGGGGGCAGCTCGCGCGGGCCGGTCCGCACATTCATTGCTTGAGGGCAAGGCAAAGAGAGCGACTGATTGCTTACACGCTGCTGATCTCGATGTCGTTGGCGTTCTGGCTGGTGCTGCTGCTGGCGTTGCTGCTGCTGGCGAGGCCACTGCTCCCGAAAACGACGGCGGAGACGATGGCGACGGCGGTGGTGGATACAGCAGCGGCGAAGGCGACAGAGTCCAGCGATCAGACTGCGAACAGGTGGGCGGAGGCCGTTGTCGGCGGGCTCCAAGAGGTCTGGTCGCCTTCTGGTCAGCATAATTCGTCACCGAATGCTGCCCGATTGGCTGGCTCCTCAACGGACCCCCGCCTCCGCAATGCTCTAGGTACCGTATTTGCTCGCTCACCTCGAGTAGTCTGAAGTAGAGAACTTCGAGCTTTCACTGGTCTGCTTCAATATCGCGAGCATGGATGCTTCTGGGGCTACAAGATTGGAGACGCAGTGGCCTCAACCACAACCACCATCATCATACTTATATCTGTGCTGGATTGGATGCCTTCATGCGAACCGCGCCGCGGTAGCTGGAGTCTATCCATCCTGACAACGATACCTCTTTACAGTCTGCCTTGATCATGGGCCCCCACACACACGGGCCTGAGAAGGCAGGCCAGGCAGGCTGCTTGCTAGGTTTGCAAGCCTTTCTTTATTTTTAATACCCACACCATGGTAGGGTCGCCGTTCACCATCGAGCACATGCCGACACAAGGATACCTTGTGGCATGTTTAATCAACCCTCGAACCCTTATCTATGCGTGCTGAGCGTCAAGAGGCTGGCATACGTCAACTCTCAGACAAGTGTATTTGCCTTCCGAGGTTCTGACGCCCTCGTAGCCGCTTATTGTCTTAGTGACATCCAAACTGCCATGCCCTCTCAAGGCTTCCTCTATCCTTCTGCACGGTTGGAGAGTAAGATTAGCAATGGGCATGCGGCCTCAATCATGTTACAGCGTTCGCTGAAGACGGCTAGGACGGCAGTGCATCGGGCCTACCGCCATGCAGCTGGGTAATGTGATTGTTTGGCGTGCGGTAATTCTGCTATTCATTTCAGTGCCATGATGCACGTCAGTCACATATCTCGCGTGGGTCTCTTTATCACTAATGCGCAAGCGGTAAAGTAAGCACCCTGTGGCAAGATGATGGAGGAAAAGGTGAGGCGATCCTCGTGTGTGAAATGTTGGTCTCGTGGTTTTGCTTTTGCACCAACACGTCGGATTTTCCATCTCTGTTGTCAATGCCAGCTGTTTGGAAGGCTAGGAGACGAGGGGTTTGTGATCTAGTCTGAACATGTGCGCATGCAAAGGCGACATCGGGAAGTTGAGTTGCTTGTGATTACGTCTTACCACACCTTGGGACCATCCTAGGGGCGTTCTTGAGGGGAATGCTACGAGCAGAAAAGTCGAGGCTGTCGGTCCCGCTGTTTCCGAAGGGGGCCGCCTCATCACCTGCTTCCCGGAGCTGCAGAGGATCGAGTTACATGCGCAGCGTCAGCTGTACCTACGCCTTCTAAGGCTGTGTAGACATTTCGGACAGCAGTGCGTGATTAGGATAGGCGAGGCGGCTAGCTTCCTACACCATCGTCCAACACGGTAAGGCGGAACAATAAGGCAAGGTTGCCTTCGAGGCCGAGACGCAATGCTGCGACTGGAGTTGTCTCAGACAGCCGGCTGCGACAGGCATGGGTTTCAAGTCTATACTACAACAATAGACTCCAAGACTCGAGGCCAGACATTTCGTGAGGNTAGGGGGTCATGGGCTGTGGGGTCGGATCCGACCCAGGTACGAGGAAGTATAACCGATAACGTAAAGCTCCGGATCCCTACCTAAGGGAGATTGATTGGTTGGTTGGGTAGGCAGCTGCTGGCCGCTTGTCTGCACGTAGACATCATCTCGCCGTTGGGCATGGGAAGGTGGTAATGATAAGTCACCGGCGGTTCAGCGAGTGGCGCCATGAATGCCTGGGTATCGACGTATGATTTTTGCAAGCATCGAATGTCTGAATTACATCATGTCCATGCTTCCGAACCATCGCTTGTGCACATTCGAAAGAAGAAAGCAATCGCTCTCAACACCTTTACATATGCAAATACCTAGCCAAAAATCGAGATTTCTGTTCAAACAACTCTCGCCTCATTTTCGCCCAATACTGCCGCTCTTACCTGCAAGACGGCGATAAGCTCCACCACAAAATCTTGCAACACGACAATATTAGTCAGTACATGGTTGAGGCTCACCGTCCTCCTCTGTTTCTGGTGATTGTCCATAGTTGTGTCTTCGTGGACCGCCGGAAACTCAATGCTCTGCATGAGCACGTCTGTCGTGCTAGGCGTTTCCGGTGGTGGCGGTAAGAAGAAATTCTGCGGTGCGGAGGGTTTGGCCGGTTCCGCAGGTGAGTCCCCCTCAAGGTGGTTTGAAATAGTACTTGAGGCAGTATTGTCTGGAATTGGGCTTGCGTTAGTGACTTTGGATGGCGTCTCCAGTATGGAAGACGAGCCGTCAAAGCTGCGACCCTGAGGATTTGGTGACAGCTCTCCATTTTGCTTTGGTGTTTGCAACGAGTGGTCGTTTACCACGGCGTGTGCGCTATTCATAGACGACGTGGTACTATTCCTAGCTTGGCCCATCGAAACGACGCCTGCTCGTGTAACGTCGCCCGAATTGGACGAAATGCCTATATTGGCATTCCCGCTTGGTGAAAACAACTCTTCAGGTAAGCCAGATCCCTGGAGCATGTTCCGGCGACCAGCGGCTAATTGATCGAGATTCCCAACAGCATCGCGTACAGTATCCAGCTCTCGTGTCAAAGAGTGCAACGTCTGCCAGATGAGAGGTGCGGGGATAGTACTGTGCGACCAGCTTGGACGCCTTGTAGCCACGTACAGTCTCTTCAAAACTAGATTCTCGTCTTCGCTCAGGTTGTTATGCCAGGCTCTTCCCTGTTCACGTGTGACCATCTGGTTGCCTTCTTGTGCTTTTGGGCTCAAAGCCTGGTCAGGTTCCACAGCCTGGTCCGCAGCTAGCCATGTCTGTAGACTCAGCCGAGAGCACACCGCAAGATCGACAATAGCTTGCGTCAAGGCCAGGTTGTTATCGACGCTGTTTGACCAGAACGTTCGCAACAACTCATTCAAACTCCGCAGAAGGGGATCGCCTTGCCGCAAGCTATACTTACTAGAGGCACGCGATATACTTTCAGCGGAGACCTTGTTCTGTTTGGTAGAGTTGTGCCCAGGGCCAAGTTCAGAAGTTGCCTGGGACTCGATTGCTAGGCGCACATCTTGGCACAAATGCGCATATGTCTCACCAGGATCGTTCGTAGTTCCAAGTGACCTCAGAAGTACGATGTACTGTTCAATATCTTCTTCCACAGACCCTACTGTGCGTGAAACGGGTGCAGCTTGCGATGCACATTCAATCGTAATAAAAGAACCAAGCGAGTATTGGCGTTGCCGTGTGAGCAAAATTGAGGTGAGCCGTAGGGCAGCAAAAACCGTCTGGTCGTTGCTTGAATGAATAGAATTCAAGATCAGGTCCGTTAAGCTGAACAGATCAGGTGCTACTGCCTCTTCAGTAGCTTTGGGAAATGATATTTGAGTTAGGCCTTGTCCCCCCTTCAGTGTCTGATCGAGAGGACTTCCAGTTTCGGAGACGATTTCGCGCTCACTTGATGTGTTGTGCTCGGTGGTCTCATCGTCAGATATTGCGAGCAGATAGTGTGTTATCATCTGCAGTAGTTCCGGATATTGCAGGTTTTCAAGAATAGCTGTCACATAGGTGAGGACTGCCACGCTACTCCCAGCATCTGTATCACTGGATTGGAGAATCGAAGGATACAGAAGTTGTTGCAAAAAAAGTACCCGAAAATGCTCGAGGAGTGTTCGGGTCACCTCGGCGCTACGACAGTGATCCAGTACGTCTTGCCAGAAGGCAAGGTAGGACAAGAATGTCGATACATGCGCCACGTAACTGGGTGAGAACACTGAGGTTGCCGAGGACTGTGGATGCTGAGTACGGTAGTCGCTCATGGCCAATACAGCAGGCAGCGAGGCATCTGGATGCAAAATTGACAACTCTCTGCTCAACTGGCTGTAAAGAGCGCCCAGACCTGAAGCCATCAGAGTGGGCAAGTCTGAATTCACCACATAGTCCCTAAGCTCGGATGATCTACCAGTTGCTTCAAAGATGTACAGTAAACCGGTCCTTGCAAAGTCTCCAATACGACCCTCGTAGTGTACCCTGTTGATAAGGAGCCGGGACAATGGAAAGTCACGTATCCAAACCCCACCTGATGAGTCGGCTTCACCTGTGGCTTCGCCGCCAGCTGTATTGGGCTTCAGCGTGGAAGCCCACCAATATCGTAATATTTCAGGTTGCAGACGGATCTTAGCGGTGATTGTGAACAGGAGTTCCAGGACAGCAGTCTCGGTCTCAATCGCAAGCAAATTACCATCGTCTATTACACTCTGTACCATTCGCATCAGGCTCTTTGCGAAGGTGCCACTGCTAAGAAAGTCCTCCTCTTCGCTATCGATCAATGCAGAATAAACTGCGACTGCTGCTGCCACAACAGGCTCATGACGAGAGACCGCAGCCGCCCTCGAGACTGTAGTGTATATCTGGGCGCTTGAGGCAAATTGTAGGCCGAGATGTGGGACTGGAGCACGGGTTTCTTCTCTTAGGAGTTGGGCAATACGGTCGAGTGCAATTCGTAGCTGATCGAGATCGTTGCGTTCCGAGGTAGGGTCCTTGCCCCGAGGTTTATCGCAAATCTGTCTTACTGCGTTCCATACCTTCTTGAATCGTTGTAGGCGGGAGGCGGAGTCGTTCGCTGGCTTGGAAGCTGCCGGTCTTCTCGCAGGCGACTTTCCGCCAAGCAAACGCGACCAGAAGAAGTCCATGCTACGCTTTCACCTGTTGAGGGCTGCATTTCTGCTATGACAGCCTCAGGGGAAGGGAGTCGCTGCCGGATCGACAGAAGCTAACTGACATTTGAGGCTGCATATGTCACGAGAAGGGTTGCCTGATTGCATGAAGCGGGAGGTTACTACTGAAGAGGAGCCCGGCATTGAAATGGCGAGCGCTAGTGGATGATGTGCACGGACCATCGAGTTTGGTCCTCCTAACATTCTATTTCCTAGGGATATACAGTATATACACTATACCTACTGAATCACGCTACATTTGATGAGAATCGTTCAGATAAGAAACAAATTGCTTCAATTATCACAACACGCCTGTCGACACCATGGATTGGCAACTAGCTCTCGCCCATACAAGTTTCCTTAAGCTTAGACTCTCAATCCTGTCCTGCAGGCACCCGTTACCTCCATCTTTGTGAACGATCCAGGATCTGAGATCGTGCTCTTCAAGGTTACGTGTGCCTGCTCTCGTGGTAAAAGATCCGTCAAAAGGGCGGTAGGCCTGAGATTCCTTTTGACCTCAATATTTGACCTCATCATTCTGGCTAGAGCAAGATTCTTGATAGTGTTCATGATGGAATATTTCGGCAGCTGACGTGTATTTGAAATGTCGCGATCGACGATTGAGTGTCTTGCAATCAATGTCGAAATTTTCCATGAGACAGACCATACTTGTCCCGACTAAAAATTGATTTGCTTGAGCGTGCGTCAAGATATATTGCCTGTTAATAAAAGTATGGTGAAACAAAGCTGGTGAATGTCCCAGGAACAAAGCGTTGGTTTGCCGTTTGTGACTATGCTCAAGTAGGAACAACGTGTGTTGTTGGGTCGACATGATATTTTGCTAGAGTCTAGAAGGTTAGACAATTTCTGAACTTATACCGTCAATCGTGGGTATTCGTAGGGGCCCATCGTTGACTTGGTGCGACTACCTAGCCACACCGATAAATTTGCCCAGACTTATTCTGAACATGTCAGGCAGCGAAAATTAGTCTGTAGTAACAACTACAACGACAGGCATTCAGTAAAAGTCCATGCCGTATTTTTGTGTAGATGAACCTTTGGCGCCGATAGCAGGAGGTATCACAGCCTGAGAAGAAACCGTATTCGAACATGAGATGGAGCGCGGTTGGGGGAATTGATGACAAGCACGAGACTTTTTTCCATCGACATCATACGGCAGAGTTTATGCATACCCTCCCCAGACGGGGTTCATGAGTATTTGTCAGGTTCGTGATAGTCGTGAACAAACCGAGACTTGGAAGCCTTGCAGAGTCAAATAACCGAATTGTACACCGCAGTCGTGATACTGGTCCGTGCGCCCACTGCAGTACTGTACCTCAGTACATACTGTATGTAGCGGGTCGGGTATCCCCGTGGTGCAGATCAACCTTGAATGTCTCGGCAATTGTATGGAGTCGTGATGGGCACAAGCATTCTGATTGTACTGTACTGTGTTGTCCGCTCTGACCTCTGGCTCCCAGTCACCTTAGACACTATCAATAGGCCAATCTCGTTTTCAATCCCTCATGCAACCTCATGGCTTTCACTAGCCATGTTCCAGCCAATGCGACAATACCCGCCGTACCCAACATCAAGAGGGTAGCATCGCCTATGTAAGTTTCCTCTCTCACCCGGCCCACTTGGATCTTTCTGTTAGCGACTTCTCCAGTGTCGCCTTCAATGTCATATTCCTCCAGATTCACCGTCGAGAGTAGCTTCTGATACTCAACCACCGTGCCTGCCGTCTGGTTAGCAAGAGACTGGAATATCAGACACCACATGAGTCTTCGACAAACCTTTCCAGTTGTTGGTGATCGTGCCATCGCTGTTCTTGTACCAGCTGTTGCAATTCGGATCGTTGAAGACGCTTTTGCGCAAAGCTGCCTGCATTCCATCATTGTATTGCTCAACTCGCTCCAACTTTGGACAGACGGTAAGGATGCTCCCTTGCTTTCTAGATTCAAGCACCGCACTGATCAAGCCGTTGATGTATCGACTCTGAGCTTCGATCATAAGGATGATGCTGTTGTGACCCTGTGTGGCGGATTAGACATTGCGTTATCGTGCCAGTTTTGCGACAAGTATCTTACCAGATTAGTATTGGGGCCGTAAAGCATGGCGAAATTAGGCAGGTCTTCAACACAGGTGCCCATATAGGCTCTCGAACCATTGGCCCAGATATCCTTCAAGGACCTACCATTNCGACCATAGATTGAGATTGGGTGCATGAACTCAAGTGCCCTGAAGCCGGTTGCGCAGATGATTAGATCGTACGCATCAGAACATGACTTTTCCGGTTTCGTGTCGCTACCTGCATTCTTTACCAAGATACCGGTCTCTGTGATGCGGGTAACTGGTCTGGTCTCCAAGGTCACGTTTTCCTTGGCCAATGCGAGGTAGTAGTCATCACTGATGATTATACGTTTGCATCCTGGTACGTAATTTGGGAGGAGCTTCTCTTTCATCTCCCCATTGTCTGGGAACGCTTCATCAAGGAGCGCCCTGCAATCGGAACGGGTCTGCTGTGCTAGGTCGCTGTTGGTATCGACTATGATTGAGTGGTTAAGCTCACGAAAGTCCATGATTGAACCTCTGAGGCGCCACCTTACTGGCGGGAGGTATTTGAACAGCCATCTCACAAGCGCTGGCACATCTTCGTCAAGTCTGGGCGTGACCCAGTTTGGAGTCCTTTGGAATACCGTGACACGCCTCGCGGCCTTTAGAATCTCTGGCAGGATCTGCACCGCTGTGCATCCATTGCCAATCAAAGCGATGTTCTTGCCCTTCAGGTCGTAGGTCCAGTCCCACCTGGCGGAATGGATGATCTTGCCTTCGAAGTCGGCAAGACCAGGGATGTCGGGCCACTTGGGTTGGTTGAGCTGGCCAACGGCAGAGACCAAGAAGTCAGTACTGATAGTGTATTGATCGCAGCCTTCTGCTTCCTTGGTGTCTTTTGCAACTGCTACCTTGACCTTCCATTTTCCTTCTTCATCGCTCCACCGAGCCTCCTCCACGCCGCTATTGAACCTGATATGTCTGAAAAGACTATAACGCTCAGCTATCTGGATTACGTATTCCAATATCTCCTCTTGGCCAGGGTACTGTCTCGTCCAGTCGGACTTCTGTGCGAAAGAAAACGAATAGAGCATGGATCGTATGTCGCAGCAACAGCCTGGGTATTTATTGTCGTACCAGGTACCACCGACTGAAGCAGATCTCTCCAGGATCAGAAAGTTGCGACATTTGTTGCGGGTAATGAGATCGATGGCGGTGCAGAGGCCGCTCAATCCAGCACCAATGATGACAACCGCGGCAGAAGTTGCTTCATGGTTGCGCACAGCTATTTGAGGCCACGGCTTATCATCTACCATATTGAAGACGTATCACCGATTGAGCTTGTGCATCCACAGGCGATAGAATTGAAAATTTTGCTCGAGTATGCTCGAACAGCTGGTGACGGGGAGTGAATAAAGCTCGACATGAGGGTTGATATCTCGACCAGAAAAGGTCTACATAAGATCTGGAGAGGTAGTACACGGTGGCAGTTCTTCAGCCAAATACGGTATTTCAGTGATACGATCAGCGGGTACACAGATGTATAGGCTGATCGCAATACCATTACTTGTGAGGACAGCCAACATACCTGTTTGAGGCAGAAAGTGAGAGAGATACATATGTGCATGCTGTGGCCCTCGGTCATGCGTGGGCGGCCGGATTTCTGTGCGGGGTTGATTTGTACAGCCAGGCATGCGGCATGGTCACTCATCTCTCAAAGGTGTTCTAAGGCCCTTCATAGGCAGGAAGCATCCTAAAGGTGTTCTATGACCCTTCACAAGCAGAAAGCGTCCTGAAGGTGTTCTCTGACCCTTCACATGCAGGAAGCGTAATAAAGGGTTGCAGACATACGGATTACTCATAATGTACCAGCGCGCTGTACTGGAGAGATGCCACGAAAGACGAGCAGAGGGAATTGTCATAAAGGGCGGGATTGGCATTTCCAGCTTTCATTGTTCAGTTGTCGTGAATCATTAAGTTTGATGCAACTCTGATCAAAATCCTTGCTTCGCTCTCCACTGCTTTTCCCAACCAGGATAGAAAGGTGACTGTTCCAGAGTGTGCGGCTCCCAGTTTTTCTCTATGATGCCCTTCTCAACCTGCTCATTTTCATAGGCCTGCAGAACTGGGATGACTACATGTTCCGTGTGCCAAGTGTTCTTGTACTCCATAAGGTTCTTCTTTCCTTCTCTGAGAAGTTTCAATACCAAGGAGGGTATGTATGGCTCGTTCTTAAAGTCGGTGACTGGCGAAAAGACAGCTTTGAAGTTGAACACAACGGCACCAGACAAGGGCAAACGGCGAAGTGTTTGCCAGTCGACACGCAAGTTGCACTGCTCAATAGTATGCTCCGGGTTCTGGGAGTCCCGAAGCTTCTCGTGGGGGTCGCCTGGTGGCATGAAGAGGGGCTCGTCGATTTCAAGACCCCACGACCCACGCTGGATGGCTTTGTCGGTGGGCTTCTTCGCAAAATAGCGGTCCATTGAGAACTGCATCTTCTCCTTGTAGTCAGGAATAGGCTGGTGGATCTCGTGAAGCTTCATGCCAATCTTGCTGCCAAGGTTCCAGCCCAAGCTGCTACAGATGACACCGGCACGGAAAGAATAGATGCCAGTCACCGGGTCTCGAAGCATGATGGCGAAGTCCTCTGGGACATTGTGTAGAAGCACCTTTAGTGGCTCTGTGGCTTTCAGGTCCGTAGTGGTGTTCAAAATGCTGTTCTTGAAAGTAGTCTTGTCCTCTGACAACGAGAAGTAGTGCGGGTAGCGTGTGCAGCAGAACTGCAGAACCATCTCCATAAGCTCCTTTGTGGCAATCTCTGAGCCGGGAAGCTGCTGCAGAACCATTGGGCCATACTTAGCAAAGAGCTCGATCCGTTGTTTGACACGCTCTGCATATGTGCTTTCCAGCTCAATCCACCAGTCGGTATCAAGCTTCGTGAAGGCTGCGGTAGAGGTCAGTAAGCGAAGGAGAAATATTTGCAGCACATCAATATTACTCACACATGGTCTGGTGGTACGCCCATCTGAAGGGGCGGAAAGGGCGTGCCGTCGCCTTGCTGATGTCGAATTCATGGTATGGTTTAGGCGCTGGCACACCACTGAGAGTTGGATAGTCTGGGAAGTCACCGAGACGTTTGATTTCCCCTACAGTAAAGCCAGTAGCCGTGGTATATTCGTCATCGGCGTCCATTGGCTCGTTGCTTGGGGCTGGCTTGCTGTAATCAGGCGGAAGCTGGCTGAGTTGCTTTGCTGTCTTGCCGGGACCTTTCAAGGCGCCAGCTGGGAGGAGTGCCAATGCCTCACGCCTGTGAGGAGGGAAGACGTCTCCATATTCGACAGTGGCTGTTGATGATCTGCTTGAAATGCCCTTCTTCTCAGGGGATAATGACCGTGGAGGTGTGATCGAGCCCGCGGCTCTCGTCCTCCTTGCCCGGAGTCCCTGAAGGATCGCCTCACGCTGCTTGGTATTGACAGCTAGGTAAACCAGAGTCGCCGCCAGGAGTACCGCACCAAGTGAGATCAGTTGGAATGATGGCATCGTTATTGCTCTGATTGAAGTCTCAGTACAGGATAATCACCAATCGTAGACAGCAGAGCAGCCGTTATTTGAGCGTTGCTTCGTGATGGAACGTCTATATAGCAAGACAACGGGCCCTAAAGCTATTTGACAATATGGTGAACAAAAGCACAACGGGAAAGTAACAACCAGTCAGGCACAGGACATTCATTCCGTCTTTGGAATTGGAGACACTCATTCAATTGAGGTCTATAAGGCACTTCAAGCGCCATCTTGTCTGGGCCTGATAAGCACGGCAGCCTATCAGTGACGAATGATAACGGCATAAGAGCAACCAGAACCGGGAGGTAGCCAGGGTACGGGTGCTTCGATGGCGATGTGTGATGGAGGGATCTGCTGCGTAGCCCAGCAGCTGATGTCGAACTGGGAGCGGATTGCCCTCGACTTCGCAGGTTGACCTTGCCCGAAAGGGTTGTTTCTTCCAGCCTTGCGACTTATCTACATCACGTGATACAACTAGCCAGACCGACCTTGCTCGATTGAGAGCGTCTGGCGTATGTGGGTGTTGCGGGTACACACGACGAATGATAGTACCGTTTCAGGCATTTTGTCTTGTGCTAGATGTCTATTTTGGCTTCTATGTACAGTACGTTTTCGCTCAGACAGAAACAAATGATAATGGAGAGCGCAAGACAGGTATCGAGCATCACATCCACAACGCCTCGCTAATCGATCAATGTCAATGGCACGTCCCAAGGAGATCACCGCTTCCTCATGCTCTGGAAAAGCATTGCACTCGAGTGCCTGAAAGACTTTCGAGTCCTGTTGCTCCCATCTGCCGTTTTCGGCCTTGGTTTCTCCTCCTGCTCACTCTCTTCTTTTGTTGCCTCTCGCCCCTTTGCCTTCTTCTCCGACGCAGCCTTCCGCCTCTCGAATTCTTTCACATCAAGATAGTAGTCCTGCAAGGCATTTTCCTTCATTACAGATGTGGTCGCTTTTTTAGAAGACGTTCTGGGATTGGTAAAAATCCTACGTAGCGGTGTCACAATGCTGTTACCGCTACTGGAGCGCGAGTTAGGCGTCCTCGCGAGAGTCGGTATTTCTTTGTTCTTTCCGGCTAAAGGCGAAGACCTGTGCGGTGTCCGAACAGACTGCGATGCGTACCGGTCTGACCCGTTGCTCAGTATGCTGCCTGAGGTGCGAGGTCGGTAGGGTGTTGATGTCGCATCCGGACTGTTTCTGTTGCCTGGGTACAAGACACGTGGTGGTGAGCCAGGATCAGTTGGCTGGTTTGCTTGCGTGTTCTGCAGTCGTGTTGTCGACTTTCTGACAACGATCCCTTCACCATGTGCTCTAGGCGACTCGTTAATCCTCTCTGCTCCAGCCTTTGTGGATGTGACTGGGCTGTTCTGTGCAGTGCTTGCTCTCTCAGCCTCGAGCTGTTCCGACCTTGCATCGAACTCGTCCAGGCCATGCTCGAACTTTGCAGGCTCAACAGACAAATCTCCTTCTAACTTTGCACGGTTGGTGAGCAACTCGGCGATTCGACGATCGTAGTCCGCTGACAAGTTTTGAAACTGGGCAGCATGCTTAAGGGCGATATGAGAGCTCCTCTTGGCGATTTCGCGGTCATACTTGGCAACCAGCTTTCTCTCAGCGCTTCGTAAAGCCCGAGCCTCAGGTGAGGATAGCAGGTCTTCAATTTGTGATGGCAGTTGCTCGTCTTGTCCACCATAGCTTGTGACAAGTGCGTTTCTCTCGTTAGCAAACTCTGCAGCTTGCTTAGCCTTAGCATCCTGTTCCATTGTTTCCTTCTCAGCCAATAAGGAATCAAATTTGTCCTTGTACTCAGCAGCAAGCTGGTCCTTAGCATATTGAAGGCCGCCGACATGCTCCTGGATTTTTTGCGCAAATAGTGCTTCATTTGCTGAGATAACACTCCCTAGTTCCGAAAGTTCTGTCTGGGCTTGACGCAAGTATTCCTCGAACGAAGACGGTCTCCCATTGTGCTCACTTGGCGCCTGAGTGTAAGCCGTCCGTGGCTTAGAGTAATTGACAGGTGTAAAAGGACGTCGGTCAGCTTTTGCTGCTTGCAGGGTTGCCATGTCTGCCTTTTGTTCCAAACTGACACCAAGTGAGGACCTAAAAGGTTTCATGTCTCTACTGTGGCCATTAGGTGAGTACTTGGCACCATGGTGGGAGATCGATGACCGAGGTGTATGAGAACGGCTTCCTGGTAGCGAGATTACCGGGTCAGTCTGCATTGATGAATCTCTCTTGCTGGCCGGATTGTGAGCTTGGTGCTCTTTGACTGAGAGAGAAGAAAGCTTCGACGTCAAAAATGCATTCTGTTGCGACAACTCGCTGATTTCGGTCGCCTGGCGAGAAGCCGTTTGCTGGCTCTCGTCCCTTTCACGTGTAAGCGTATTGATCTGGACTTTCACAGTTTCAAGTTCAGCGGTTAGTTCAACAGTTCTGTCTTTCGCATTGAGCTCTGCCGCAGACTTTTTAGTTTCTTCGAGCTTGTTCCTCAGATCCATGAAATCAGCTTCCATGGTGGCGATCCGCTTTCGAAGCTCATTTCTTTCCAATTCAGTCTGGGCGAGTTGCTTCTCGCTACGTTCAGAAAGCTCATCAAGGAGGTTTTGAGCTTCAACCTCACGTTGATCAGCAGCCTCTGCACTCAATTGCATATCAGCCAGTTCCTGCGTCAGTTCGGCCTTTTTGTCAGTAGAAGCTGCAATGTCCTTTCGGGTTTCTTCGAGTTCGGCGACTAGCTCGTTTACACGCTCTTCATGTTGTCGCTGAGCCTCTGATACGAATGTTTGGTGGCGCGTGGCAGAGTCAGCTTGTTGTTGTTTCAGACTATCAATCTCCGACTGAAGCTTTGCAACAGAGACCGTAAGCTCCTCCTGGTGGGACGCAGTGAGCAGTGCAAGTCTCTCAGTAAAGTTTCTCGTGTTAGTGTCGTTCATATTCTCGAGAGATTCGGTGTGCCTTTTCGCCATATGCACTTGTTCTTGAGCTTCCTGTTTAATTTGACCCTTGACCTCCTCATGATGGCGGGTCATGGACTCGACCTGCGCGTTGTGCGCAACACTTGCCGCTTCGAGAGCTCTTTGGAGCGAGTCTGCATGCAGCCTATTGGAGTCGGCGGCATGAGCATTTGCCTCTCGCCTGGCTTCTTCAAGGGCATTAGCTAGAGCGAGGCTGTGCTCGATCCTCGCACCCTCGAGCTCTTTCAATGAAGCAATTGAAGAGTTGTGCAAAGCCGTTGCCATGGAATCATCATGATCCGACTTTAGCTTGGCCAATTTGTCCGCCCATGACTTTTCATGTTCTGCGAAAGTGAGTTCATGGCTCGCCTCTACTTGCACTAGCTTTGTCTGAGCAGAGGCTCGCAATGCCTCAGTCTCAGTCTCATGAGACTGAGTTGCAGCATGTAGATCTCTCTCAAATGCACTTCGCGCTTCTTGGAGTGCACCGTCATGTTCTTCTCGAAGCACAGCCAATTGCGTCTCATACTCTGCCTTTGCAGCTTCAGACCTTTGTGACTGGGCTTCGGTGTCCGCGGCACGATCCAAAGCATGGCGATTTTGGACGTTCTGAATCTGTTGTTGTAGCTCCATCTTCGTGGCAGTCAATACCTGTTGATGTTTCGAGCTCAGGTCTACAACAACTGCTTCGTGAGCGGCTTGCACTGTATCCATGTCGCTTTGTCTGCGAGCTTCTAGTATTGACACAGTCTCCTCTTGGCTTGCCTTCAGGGAATCGACTTCAGTCTCGTGCTGTACCTTCAATACCGCCAAAGCTTCCATATGCTCTGATTGGGCCCTCTCGATATCAGCACGAAGGGCAGCTTCTTTCTTATCGTACGCCATGGAGACTTTGTTCAGCTCGGCTGCGAGGGCATCGTGCGAATCCTGCAATGCTCTGAGCGTATTCTCGTGCTCGGACACGAGATGTTGATTGACGTCAACATGTTCCTGCTGTAGGCGATCCAGTTCCTGATTCAGTCCCATTTCTTCCGCAGCAAACTTCGTCTTGGCATCTTCCAGCTGTTGAGACACACTGCTAAGTAGTTCTTGGATATCCTTCATTCTGTGATCGTGCTCAGACTTAGCAGTTGAAATTGCAGTATCATGGGACCCACGCAATTCTTCCAAGGCAATATCGTGGTCCTTTGACATTTTGGCCAGAGTGGCAGCATGATCGTGCATAGTCTGTTCAAGTCCCTTTCGCGCCTGATCTTTCTCATCTTGAAACAATGCATCTCTGGCTGACTGATCTGCTAGGGTCTGCTGAAGCTCAGTTGCAAGTCTGTTGTGCGCTTCCTGAGCTTCTCTAATCTTGGCCTCATACGCCATGACCATTTGTTCACTGATCTGGGTATGCTCAGCCTTGACACGGCGTTGCTGCGTCTTGTGCAAGTCGTGCTGGTGGCGGACAGCGTCTGCATGCTCGGACCTCATACGATCAAGCTCCTCAAATGCTTGTGACGCTGCCAGTGATTTTGCCGCTTGCAATGTTTGGAGCGTACTTTGATTGATTGACATTTCATGAGCATGTTCTTGCGCCTTGGCCTCAATGTTGGCAGCATGAGCCTTCTTTAATTCCTCAATACTGTTCTGCAGACGGCCAATTTCTGACTCATTCTGAGTCTTGACAGCAGTGGCATTGTCCTGATGCTCTTGGTGAAGTCTTATCAGCGCCTCAGAATGACCCCGGTTCAGATCATCAATGGCAGCGGAATTGGATTCCACGAGAGCGCGCCTGCTCTCTTGACTTTCAGCCAACTCTTTGTCGTGCTTCGTGACCAGTTTGGATAATGTCTTTTCGTGCTCAGACTTCACCCGCGTGAGTTCTATCTGGTGTAAAGCGATTGCGTCTTTGATCTTTAGCTCAGATTGTGAATGAATTTGTGCACGCTCGTTGTCAAAATTCTCGGTCAGTTCATTTGCGGTCGAACGGTATTCTGCCTCTAAAGTTGCAATCTTGTCTTCGAACTGCTGTTTTTGATCGTGGAGCTGTTCTGCGAAGAGTTGTTCGCGAGCCTCTCTTTGGATATCAACTTCCTTGCTGACTGTATGAGCCTTATTTTCCGCCTCTAGCAAAGCTTTCTCAAGGGTTAACTCGTTATTGCGCTTCAGTTGATCGATGTTCATCGCGTGGGCCTCAGTGGCTTGCTGAGACTGCTGGTTGGCAGTGGCCTTAGCCTCTTTCACAACGAGCTCATGTCGCGCTTGTAGCTGGGCAAGTGCATCAGTGTGGCCATTGCGAGCCTTCTCTGCAGCATCTTCGGCATCCTGACGAAGTTTGTCCAGGTTTGAATTGTGCGACTTCGTCAACTCGTTGATCTTGGTTTGGTGGGTTTGCTGTAATTGTTCCAAACCCCGTTCATTTGCATAGACAGTCTGCTCAAGGTTAAGCCTTGCTTCGTCAAGCAAAGTAGTCAGATCCAGATTCTTGGCTTCCAGTTCATTGACCTTGCTTTCCATTTGCTGTCTCATTTCATGTAGCTCCTCGTTGGCAACGTCAAGTTCTTTGCGTTCAGAGTCCAGAGCGGCTTCCACCGCTAGGACTTTTGCAAACAACTCATCAATCCTGGCCCGTAGTTCTGATACCACTCTCTCCCTCTCAAGACTAAGCGCCGCCAACTTGTCCTTCGAGGCAGCAAGCTCGGAATCCTTAGCGGCCAGTTCCATACTTGTTTTTGTTTGTAGTCCGGCAATTGCTTGAGTCTTTTGTTCCACCTCAGCGGTACGAGCCACGACCTCCTCCTCATTCCGTTTAAGAGCATCTTGAAGCGATTCTAATTGCGAGAGCTTGGATTCAAGCTCAGCCTCCAGAGCTGTCTTGTTTGCATCATGATCTGCAGTCTTGGACTCAAGCTCTTTGATAGAGTTTGCGAGGTCTAATTTGTACGTCTCAATCTCAGCTCTTGAAGCGTTCAAGTTGTTGCTCAGATCTTGCAGGGACGTTTTCAATTTAGACTCGTTATCGTTTGAAGAAGCCATTAATTTCTGCAGCTCCTCCTTGGATGAAGACAAACGTTCTTCCAACCCTCGCACTTGCTCTTGTTGCGCCGACTCAGCTTGTTGTATTTGATCGCGTAGATTTCGAGAAGAATTCGTTTCGGTAGCCAAGCGTCCAGCTAACTCTGCTAGCTTTGATTTCGACTCGACCCGTGCCTCCTCAGCGGAACGGACTGCTTCCTGGAGTTGATCTCGGATCGAACGCAACTCTGATTCATGATCTGATTTTACTTTCGCAAGCTCTGACACGTGACTCGCTTCTGCCTCACGTAAAGCCTCCATGTGCCGCCGATTGGTATCCTTCAGGTTTTTGCGTTGTTCGCGAAGCTTTTCCTCATGGGCAGCTTTGATGGTCGATACCTCGTGGGAGTGCAACTGTGTCAAGTCCTCCATAGCCTTTTCGGATTTTTCATTAGCCAATTTTCGAGCTTCGTCAGCTTCCTCCTGAAGACGTGTCATGGCTGATTCGTGGTTTGCCTTCAGGCTCTTGACGTTTGACTCGTGGACGCCAGCTACCTTTAGTGATGCTGTAGCTGCGTCGCTCTGCGACTTCTCCAATGTCTGGCGAGCGAGTGTTACTTCTCGATCATGTCTTTCGACGATCTCTTGGAGCCGTTCTGCGTGTTCATGCTGAAGGTTGCTCGAAGCAAGGTCGGCCTTCTTTCTGGCATCCTCCATCCTATCTTGTATGGAGGTCAATGACGCGGCATGTTCGGATTTCAAAGCCTCCACCTCCTTCACATGACGCTTTTCTGCTATCTCCAAGGCATCTTCAAGTCGACTCTTGAGAGCTTCAGCATCAGTTTTCAGCGAAGCAATTTCATTGCCATGCAAACGTTTTACCTGTACTATTTGCTCTTTGAAGGTATCAACCTCCAAGTCCTTGGTCGCAGTGAGCGCGCTTAGCTTTTGGTCGTGGGTGGCCTGGAGATCGCCTATATCCTTTTCATGCTTTCTGTGTAACGAAAAGATTTCCTCCTGAGCTTCCACAATCTGACTATCCCTTTGTGAAAGAATGTCTTGATATTCCGTCACTTGACTTTGAAGGCGCCTGATGTCAGCCGAAGCTGAGCTGAGTTCTTCTTCCAGATGGTCTGCCAGTTTCTTTTGTTCCTCATACAGGTTTCGTTGAGTGTCATTACTCGACTGCAACGATTGCACTTCTGACTGTAAATGATCTGTCGTTTGGCGTGAGGAAGCAAGGTCTTCTATATTGCGCTCTAGATCCTGAGTCACGCTCTTGAGCTTGACATCGCGCTCTCCTAGCACATTGCGCATCTCATGTAGGATCTGTTCGTGTTCACTGCGCGATGCGTCCGCAGAGGAATCGGCTTCGCGTAGCCTGTGCTCGACATCTTTCAGCGCGGATTTCGTCTTCTCACTCTCTCTTCCAAGGGAGTCGAAGCGTTCTTGTAGGACTTCTAGATCACGACGGCTGGCGGTTGATGAGTCGTGGTGCTCAGTGATAAGCTTATGAATCTGTCCAGCAGCTTCTTTGTTCTTGTCTTCGAGCATGGTGACTCTGGCAACACTCTCAGCTAATGATGTCTCCAAATTGACCTTGAGCTGCTCAAGCCCAATTATTTCCTCCTTTGCTAAGCTGTGAGCGTTGTCAGAAGCGGCTTTTTCATGCTGTAATGACTCAAGCTGTGTTT
Organism: Leptoxyphium fumago; assembly: GCA_001660795.1. Classification (NCBI taxonomy): domain Eukaryota; kingdom Fungi; phylum Ascomycota; class Dothideomycetes; order Capnodiales; family Capnodiaceae; genus Leptoxyphium; species Leptoxyphium fumago. The sequence continues at coordinate 69,217 of LSHF01000110.1, forward strand.
TGAGGTCTGCTAAAGATTGCTGTACAGCTGTGTATTTGCCGTTGAGCTCATCCTGTGCAGAGTGCAAGCTCTTCAATGACAACAACGTTTCTTCATATTCGCTCTTCAACGCCGCATTTTCACGCTTTGCCAGATCCAATTCCTCCCCTAGCTGCAAAGTCCTGCTTTTCAACTGTTTGGACGATGCAAGCGTCTCGTCGTGCGCGGTAAGAAGATCAGTATGACGTTTTCTCGCATCCACCAGATTTTTGCTGATATCTGCCACCTGACTGTCGAGGCGTTTGATCTCACCCTCGGCGCGGTCCAAAGCCTGTCTCAAGTCTGTCTTTTCGGATTTTGAGCTACTCAGCATACTCCTGTATGATTGAATCTGAGATAGAATGGCTTCCTTTTCCGCAATCAGCCGATCGACTCTATCCTCAGCTTCCTGTAGCCATTCCTCACGCTCCTGCTTAACCTTCTCCAGCTGTCGCCTCAAATTCTCCAGCTCTTCCTCCCTCTCGTCTGGAATTTCGTAGTCGGCAGGAGCAACCTTATCCCACCCAGCATCCTGATCATCCGGATCTGGGACTTCTTCATCTTCGTCCAAACCAATGTCGAGATTGGATTGGTCCAAGCTTCCATTCAGACCTCGTTTGGTTGCAAGACCGAGGCCAGAACCTCGTCTTGAAAGCTCTTCCTCACTCTTGATCCGCCTCCTGAGACTCTCGAGCTCATGCACAATGCGATCGCGGGTGATGTGCTCGCGCGAGCTGCCGGAGGGTCGACGGAAGATCTGGGCGGTGATACTGCCATCATGTTGGCCTGGCACAGAATGCACGACCAGATTCCGGATATGATCGACCTCCTGCGTCAGAGTTCTCGAACCGGAAGGAGTGGATGGCCGAGGGCTTCCGCCATCGTGTCGCGAGCTGCTTATGGACGACCTCCTGCTCAGCGGCCTTGGTATATTGTAGGTGTTGCTAGCCATGCTGACTGCGGATTCAACTTTCCGCCTCTATTTCTCGACCTTTCGATGCGTAACCAGCCGCATGCGTGGCTTCTCTTGCCATATGTAATGTCGATTCACTATACAGCTTGAGGTTGGAACCGTGAATCGTGGGCAGTCTTACTGAAGGCATACGGATGCTCAACCTTCAATGAAGAGGTCAAGCCTTGTCAAAGACAATAGAAGAAAATGCACTGCAAAGGCAAGACGGGTCTAGTAAAAAAAAAANGATGTTACGTATAGATACCCAATGGTGAAGCTAAAGCGGTCAGAGGACAGCGGATCAGTTATAGGCGCCCAAAGCCGAAGCCCAATCGATATCAATGCCTTGGGAAAGATTCAAAGGTGGCAGGCTGAAAGGTCTTCTACAAGAGTTCGATATACTGGAAAGAAAAAAACAAACAGAGCGCGATGTCATGATTGGGTGGCGCCGGAGTATGAAATGGGAGGCTGGCGGTATGGCGGATATGGAGTGGTCATTGACAAACTAAAGATCATAAGATACTGCGTAGGTATGGCCAGCCCGCCTGGGACGGGACGGTAAAGCCGAAAGCTCAGGGCTTATTGAGATCTGTGACGAAATCCTGGACCCGCCGAGATTCGCTGGCCACCGTCTGACCGCAGGAACCAGAATCCCTCTCGGCGAAATTGATGACATCTCCCCTACCTACTGTACTGTACTTCCAATGCCTTTTCACACCTTCCACGTAATGACTGACTACTGTCACGTTTTGAGTTACGTTCACACACTTTTGGAGCATGGCAGGGCTTAACATTCGGGAGTGATCACCTAGTTAGGTACTGTTTGGAACCAGAAATCTCTCTGCCAATCACCCATCTTCCTGCCTTTATCCCGAGAGCTGTGGTACGATTTAGGACAAGGCGCACGTAGTTGACTTTTGTCTGGTTCAACGCACTCTCCCAAGAACCACCATCCACGTATACCTGCACCTGGACCATACCCATGCATACAGTAGTGCCNAATGTGCGTTGGGTCTGCCGATGCAAACGACCGGACAAGCTACCGCTTCTCGGGAGCTCAAGCCGACTTTGCAGCAGTAGTGCAGACACCCGGCGGTCACAGTTTGCTGCGCGCTGATCTATAATCCGCAGTGATTCAGTCAGTCGTTCAGTGGCCACCTCGGCACCAATGGCCGTACAGTTATTGAAAGCTTCCTACGGCAAAGCGGCGATGCACTCGATCTCTACATCAGTCCCAAGCGGTAGTTGGTAAGCGGCAACGCATCTATAACACATGAAATCGCGTTAGCTATCTTAGAACGTGTTGCCAACTCATGCTCGCAGGCGAACTTACGTCCTGCAGGGCTTGACATCTCCAAAGAATTGCACGTAGACCTCGTTCATGGCGTTGAAGTTCTGCATGTCCGACAGGAATACGTTGCATTTTACTGCATTTTCAAGCTTCGTGCCTGCGGCTTCGAGGACGTTGGAAAGATTGGTAAGGCATTGTCTCTGGCATTTGAACGTTCGTCTCTGGTTAGTCACAAGTCTTTGATAAACGCCATGGTCTACCAGAATATCTCCCGGCCGGCAAGGGCTGCTTACGGTTCTATCGCCAACTGTGCCCTCGACCAGTTTTCCGGTTTGAGGGTCAATGCCAACACTTCCGGAGCAGTACACCATGCCGTTTGATATGATGGCCTGACTGTAGATCCCAGGACTGGGAGGTGCAGGTGCCTTATCTGTCTTTACTTGTTGCTTGATAGTAGCCATAGTTGCGAGTGAACAATAGTTTACAGTTCCAGTGTCCAGTTCGCTACATGGAGTCGTCCAGCCTTTCCTCTAGCAACCCTTATTATATCAGTGCAGGTTGATAACCGTCTTGGCGAGATATACGCCCTTTGAGCAGATGTGGGGCAGGCCAGGTAGGGTGTGGAGACAGAAGCTGAAGAGTGAGTCGCTGACTGTACAGTACTTCCGTACTGGTGGAGCTTACGGGCGACGCCAGATCAGGTAGGTCTACTCATCACAATGTAGCCGTGTGCCGGACGACTTCTGTGCTGGGCCTTCTTCATTGTCTTGCCTCTCAACCATAATGTGAACTTGCTTGAAAACGCAATTTTCGGCACCTTCAAAGTTCGACCAAAGTCAATAAGCTCTTCTCTTGGAACTCCAGCTTTTGAGCGAATCACACGGAATCGACAAGCCTATTGACGTTTCAGTCATTGCCTATGTCGTCTATGCCTTTATGCCTAAATTCTGACATGACCTCGACCTGGTCTACTGCTCTGATGAAGCATCTTGTGGGCATGAGTTAGAAGCTGGTACTGGAAGTGGATCATGCTGTTCAATGTTGATAGATGATTGCTAAGGGCCTACACAAGTATGGCGGGCAGACTCATAACGGCTATAAATCCTATACCGTCCCAGAAGTCTTTAGTCTTAATGCCTTTCATTTTACGTCCAGATTGGCAATAGAGGGTTTCCCAAAGGCTTCATCTCTTTTCGCAGCTTCCTTGGCCTTGCCAGCCGTGATCTGCTTGCGCCTTGGGCGGCGTCGACGAGTCATGCTACCAGAAGATTGAGACCCTTCCACCTCCCCTGTCGCTGGGTTATGGCTATGAGGGTGGTCCCGATCAGTTACACCTCGTCCAAATTCACTCAGCTCAGAGTCGGCTGGCTGGGGCCTGGTCTGGATGCGTAGGGCACAAATCCAAGCCCAGTTTAAATCCATTTCTGCTTCAACGTACTCTCGTCTAGAATACGAAGGTTGGGCTCGCCGACGTGTTGATCTATATTTCTGACACTCGGCTACCCGATGACGAAAGAAGTCGTCGCTCTGTGCTATGTAGACTTCAATCTCCTGCAATTGGGATGCTGAATACGTCCCAAAATCTCGGTGCTCCAGATACGAAGTTATTAGGCGCTGCAAAATCCCGCCTACCAGGTGGTGGCACTCTTCTCGATCGATGGGGAGACATTCTCGGATCAGCTTGAATTCATACACCCTGGGTGGCTGCATTGTTAGACGCCGATTAATCTCCTCTCTCATTGGTCGATGCCAAATTCCCTTCGGCCGCAAATCGAAAGCTATAGCAGCTTCAAAAACATCCACCAGGTCCACAAGCTGAATGTGAAGTAGACTTTTAGGAGATATGAGCTCAGCAAGTAATTCTTCGTGGTGAGAAGTTTGATGAAGTGACATCCAGTACAGCACCATGCGTACTGCGGTCTCGCTGGGGAGCCACGGGTCCCCTGGCATGGTTATATCGTATCGTTTATTTGATTGTACGGCAAGGCCATCTTCAGGCTTGTTATCGCAAGCAGCGTGCTGTACACTGCTTGTCACTAAGCTCGGTCTCTCGCCTACTGCTCTGCACACATGAGGCGACCGGTCCATTGTCGCCATTATCGTGACAGGCTCTGGCCGAGGAAACTTAGCAGCTGCATTGGCAGAGAAACGAACGAGGGTACGGATTGGAATTTCCGAGATTTTCCTATTATCTAGGAAAATATCGACTGACTCGTCAGGGTAGATTTGTTTCGCACACCGTCCTCGTCGTTCTTCAGATGGCAGAGCGTTGACTGCCGAGATAAGTCTTAAATTGTTGCTGACCACACGGTTATGTTCTGTCGTTGGACCTATTGAGGCCACAGGTGGCATGGTGTAGCTTGGAGATTGCCATGATAGACCAAGGTGCCAAGCTGGATGCTGTTGCCAGAATGGATCGGACATGGGATGGGCCGCTGTTGCGCCAGGATACTCGGACTGATAAGCAGTAGTACTTTGCTGAAGTAAGGTAGGCTCCATTCTCAAATGCAGTCGTTACGTGAGAGGAGCACGGGTGCAGGGAATCCAGCGATGAGTACTGTTAGACCACTCAAATTGTTGCGCGATCTGGAGAAGTATCGAATTGATGTTGAGGGGCGTTTGCATTTAAAACGAAAATTTGGTGCATCATGACCTTGTACGTGCTTCGTTCCAATCACAGGTCACATTCAGCAGATCGACAAGCGGAACTACCGGCGTATAGAGCAATCGGTCGAAAAGTTTACTGAGGAAGACTGGGAGAGCTTCGTTCACCGAACCACTTGAGGTCTGACCATTCAATCATTGGGTATGGAAGCTCGCTGAGTGATTGGTTTTACCACAATGGGCAAGAACTTTGCTACCTACCACACAAACCTCAGCTCTTGCCAAACAAAACACGTCCTAGTGTACATCCAGGTGCGCTCGAAGTTGGCGCATTACACCTAATAGATGGCAGAGCGAAGCCGCTTCAACAGAGCTTGAAGGAAAGGTGAAGCGGATCGTGTGAAATGATCTCACGAAATGGGCCAAATGTCCAGTATTCAATACTGCATGACCAGCGTGACTAGTGTACCGAAGAAATTGTCGCGTGAGAGGAGCTCGGTCGATATACCAGATGATCTTAAAAGAAGATCCCAGGGACACGACGCCGGCAGCAGTGTGAAAGCGTCCTAGTAGCAGTCTAAAACTAATGATTGTAAGGTAAAGTGTTATATCTCCTGGAAAACGATCGATCACGCTTGATCTTGATATCGGTCTCATTAGGAAACTGTCGAACCATGTTCGACCATAAGTATACCAGATCTGAGAAGCATGATATAATAAAAGTATGTTGCGGTGGGAGGTAAATGGATGCATGAGGTCTACAAAGCAATGCGAAATATGGACGACATATGTAGATCAACAGAGCGTCGGTGGCCAAAAAAGGAAAGCGCGCGTCTACGGGTCGCGGGACGGGCCGATCTCAATGATTACCTAGGTAGGAAGATAGGTACTTCTCCTCGCGCTTTTGATAACAGAGAGTCTCCGTTTGGCAGTGTGAGACTGGAGCGTCGTCAACTGAATACCACGTCAAGCCTTTGCCAGAGTCAAGTGTTAAAGATACCTCCATATAGAGCCGGCCCGTTCTTCGCCCAGAGTACAGCCATATACGTCCCCTTCAGGATGTTTGTGTGACGTCTATCAAGCCTTATCTCCAGACAATTAGCGATATCATCGCGATATGGCAAATGATACATGGAAGATCATATTCGCTGGAGACCTTGTCCATGAGTCTGCTTTGTGTTTCTGCCAGCCCGATCGTATACATTGCAATGCTTTTTAGGGTGAAGTAGCAGATCACTGCCGCTACAGAACAGAGTTGCTTATTGTTCCAGTATGATCGCGGCACAGCCCCTTGCAAACTTGGCTTTTGGTGCAGTCAATCTGGCTTGGTAGGCGGCAGCAATGAAGATCATGGCTCCAGTTGGCGAATATCACCCCAACGGATGCGCGCTTCTTCAGCCACACGGAAGCAACAGCAAGACCTCTCTACCGTGACCGAAGCAGGACCGCGTGCGTATCCTCTCTAGCGGAGGTGAAAATGGCCGCAGCGAGGCTGAGCCGCTACTATGTACCTCCCCTGGTCCGCACAGAATGGCCGCTGGTGGCCAAACTTGTATGCCGTATTAACGATTCTACCACATCTTCGATTACTTGTCTCCTTCTAGATGCTTATAACTAGGAACTGGACGCGCTACATGGACAAAGGAAGTTGATTGATCAGTTGCCATTAAAACACCCGCGGTATGCTACGCCAGCGGAACGGATCAGGGGAGGTATGTAGGTAGGCGTAGGACAGCATCAACTGACACGGCTGGCTTGGCATGCAGTTGGNAGGGGTATTTGGTGGTCTTAAAGCTTGGACAATGTCGATCATTCGATGCCATGTGCGACTAGGAAGTTGATAAAGTCCAGTTTCACATCACAAAATGTCTCCTGCTATCAGCCCAACTGCTGGCATGAGCCCTGACCGAAGTCCAGCTATCGATCACATCTCCCTCCCAAACGGCTGCTCCTCAATTCGGCTTTGTGTTTTCGTTACAACTTGACGACGGACGGGCGGGAAGATGTCTCGACTTAAAGCCAAAGCTTTGGATCTGATCGATGTCGTGAAATCAGGCGAACCTGTCTTAACTTTCAGCGGTAGTGTCAGCGCCGAGAGCTTCTGGCCAGCATCTCTTGAGAAGGAATCTGACAAAGCATCGACCATCTTGCGATCCTTCTTCGTTGACGGCTTCATTGTGCCCTATAGAACAATCAGCACGTGCCCTCAGAATGTAAGACTGCCAACCCTGTTTCACTCTCCCTTACTCATATACCGCAGATTGTGAGCAATTGTCATGGGCTTGCCATCTTCCATCTGATGCGAGAAAACGTGAGATCTCCCGTTGCCAGTGGCAGTGGCATCATTACAACACGACTCTCCGATGGAAAGTGGTCCAATGAAGCAGGAATCTTAGTCGACTTCGATTCGACTTTGCCCCCGGAGGTGGATATAGTCGACGTTGTACTTGTCATCAACGATCAGCACAGCGTCGAGATTCTATCCGAATCGAAGGCAAGCCTGGCGAACCAACTCACTATTGCTCCCGGCCCGATACTGAGAAGCGAAGCTGTGACCAGCCAACCGCCTCCCATCTCCCAGCACACTCCTTCAATCTGGGTGTATGCAAAGGGCAAAGGCAGGTTGGTGAACATAGACTTTAAAAGTCTAACTATTCGCGAATATACAAGTGAGAACGAGCGGTTCTATGGCATCGATAGGATTTCGATGCGAGAAATTCTGCTTGGCCGTGCTCAGGCGCGTTCTGGTGTTCTCAAACCCCTCTCTAGCACAATTCAGGTCTTGGACGACCAGACTTACGACTATAGTCGCCTACCAGTTCCAGGGAAATGTCCGGGTGACCACAAATTGAAAGTACTGCCGAACCTAAAACGGGCGCCTTAAGGCTCCTATAGCCTCAAAGAGATGACTGTGACATCTTCGAGAAGTGACCCTTTGCGATTCTAGATACCTCCGTCCTTACATGGCCTGTCAGTCCGGCTGATTCCTGTCTCAAAATGTTAAACGAAGTATTACATGCCTATACCTGTTCTTTCAACTTGGGTTACAGCACATCAAACTTTCCCACGCGGCAATGGTAATACCAGTAGTCTGATACATTGATTGGACTGGCCAAGTAATTGAGCTGGGGTGCCTTCACAGCAAATGACCATCATCTGGCTACGGTGATTAGCATTCCTTCATGTGTTCGATGTCGACAAGAGTCTGAGTATTATTTGCTAGAGACAAGCTACGTTTCATCAAAACACTTTTTCATCGTAAGCGATATGGAGTCGGGATCATGATGTACTTGCATGATCAGTCGATCAAACATAGAGCTCACGTAGGAATCAGAAAAGGTAGGAATCAGAACTACAGTTAGGTGTTATGCTCACCTTGGTCGCAACTTTCAGTTTCATGGAGATGAGAGCAATGACTCTACACGCCTGAAAGCACGCTGTGATCTGGAGCATTACATGTGCCATGAGCCTAAGAAATGACTGGAACTCAGCGGGTGAGCCGCACTTTAAACCAGCACAGTATGTCTTCACTAGCCAAGATCATGCTCCTACTGGCCTGGTCTTCACACCCTCCTGCAGCGCTTTACTGTTGTGCCCATCTCAGCTAATACGTCCAGGACTCGTCCTTTCAAAGAGTACATCGGCACCTTTGGCGGGTCTCTCCTAGGTTCCTGATACATTTATGCCGTGAGGTCATGCAAGGTGCGGCAGGCCTTTGGCCAAGAAAGCGACTTTCACCTATTTGGGAGTAATAGCCGTGACAGCCGGTGTCAAGTATAAGTGTATTATGAAGTATCAAGTCAACGACGATTGCGGTGCCGCCTTAACAGGGCCTTGTCTCAGTAGGGGGGAAACTTATGACGATGGCGTTTTCACTCCAAAGATCGACCGCGAGGCAGGGACGTCGATCCTCACATAATATTCGACTGGTATCAAACTGAATGGACAGAGTGGCCAGCACGAAAGCACGGTGAAAGCTTGCACCAGCTTTGCGTGTCCCTTCCAACCATAGAGACCTGTGTCTCTGGCTCCGGTCCAGGCGATATCGAACCAGAGTCTAAGGACTGCCGTCTAACTTAGTCGTCAGGCCCAATGCCATTCTGAACAGACTGTCAACGTGAAAGCAGGCATCGAAACAAGAGTTTTTTTGTATTGACCCGAAGCTGCGACTGAGAATACATGTATGTGCGACTGCTTCCTACCTGATGAAAGTAGAGAAAGGGGTATGTTGTTCCAGCAGTGTTAGACGAAGCAGTAAAGCATCCATTAAAGTACTATTTGTTGCAGGTATGACTTGCGATTCGTGCCATTGAACCGCTTCTCAGTCGTCTTGTCTCAACACTCTGGGTCGAAGTGTTTGAGGTCATTCGTACGTCGCAAGATATCTGATAGACCCTTGTGGAGAATTGCATACTTTACCTATCGCTCTGATCGATTGTCGGACGCTTCCGCCTGCCTGGAGGTAATGTACTTCGGCTGCTCGACCTAAAATAGAACTCTTCGCGAGCCTCCGTAGTGTTTCTGGGAGAACTCTAACGTAGAAGATACTGATAGCCTATTTCTTTTTTTCTTCAACTGCTTAAGACCGCTATCAGTAAAAGTCTACACCTTAGCTTATATAAGTTATACATAGTAGTGGAAAAGCAAAGAATTCTCGAGATCCTAGTAGTTTAAATATGTGTAGGTAGAAACCAACTTGTTAGCTAGATACCTATGGAGGAGCTTTGTATCAGACGCAACTACGCTCTTGCTAGGAAATGCATCTCAGTGTTTTCAAGAGTGTCAGTTATGGACGAACTCTGCTTGCACTGTTTGGCTCACACAACGGTAATGGAATGATGTATGCTCTCCAGGATGCGATAAATCGATACAATGATGCCCTTGACAGATCACGGCGTTCGACCTAGCCTTCATTGCACTGACTGGGGCCGATGAGTTCACACAACGTCTCCGTGAGTGGTCCCGAGTGCTTGAGTGTAGCCAAAGGGTCAGCGTTGTGCAGCCCCAGTCAAGATGGCGTATCTTGTATCGATTACAAAGAAACAAGACGTATTGTCCCTATACGTTTAGTGTCAGCTCACTTCTTCCAGCCTCGGGCATCTTCATTATAAAAGAAGAGAAGGTAACTATGCATGCGGAGCTGATGTCACATTGATCTTGGGCGTTCATTTGATACTAGCAAGTCATGGTGCTTTGAAAGCCTTGATAGCCGTCCTGATGGCTGCCCGGTGGAGAGGAGAAGTGGGGGATAGGGTAGTAGAGGAGGGGGGTGGGGATGAACGAGGGTTTTGGTGAAAGGCAAGCGATATGTGTACATACCTGTTGTCATGTAATGGATGCATTTGCGTGGTTCAAACAACTGGGGTAGGTTGCTTAGAGTTGGCTGTACGCAACTAAAATGCGAGCTTCATCCAGCGCTCTTTTCCTTTGCGGCTTTGCGAGCAAGATATCTTGCTTTGGCGTCGCTAACATCGGCTGCACTCTTTTGGCTTTGAGATGCCTTCGCTAGCTTCACAACCTCTTCTTTCTCTTCCTCGCGAGACCGTTTTTGGCTGGCAGCAAGCTGTTCCTCCAGCATACGTGTCTGCCGCTCTCTTTGAGATTGCTGGTTGACAGGATCTCTGCGTGACGCAAGCGATAGATGAGGACGCTGGGCAGACGACTTCAGGTGATCCGCATTGCTTTTCCCCATATCCCCAGCCCGGCCAGATGGTGCAACGTTCAGGCCGGCAGAGAGCAGTTGACGCTTATCAGAAATCTGACCATCTTCATTCAAATTGACCTTAATTCCCTTTGCAGCAAGTTCAATCGCCAGCTCTGCATCGGTTCTGGGTCGAATTGTGGTATCCGATTTGAGGAGTTCGCCATGCCTTTCAGCCATCTCAACGCTTTCAACTGTTTCCTGGTGTTGACGGTCTGCAGCATCCATCAAGTTCTTGAAGAAGCCTTGCATGCCACCTCCTTGTCTTCGTCGTTGTTCTTCCTCAGCGGTGGCTTTCACTCTCTCTTCTTCTTCGAGGAGCTTCGTTTCCTGCTGTTGAGCCTTGTACGCGCTAGTGACAAACTTTTCCTTGTCGGCAAATTCGTCGCCTTCATTCTCGCGTTCTTTCTGAAGAAGCCTCTCCTTGGCAACCAACTGGTCCTGCTTTCGTCGGGCAGCCGACTCCATCAGATTGTTGATGTACTTTGGTTTGCGCTCGATGGCATCTTGCCTGGCTACAGCTTTCTTAGCCTCCATAACAGTTGCCTTTGCATCATGGAAGGAGTCATAGTCGAAGATAGTAGGGTCTATGTCTTCAGCTTGCTTTCTTCGACGGCTCGCCATCACATTCGACGACGCGTCGGCTTTGATAGTATCATCATCATCTGCATCGTTATGAGCGGCGTTTTTGGAAAGCCCAGGCAGCGGTTTAGCTAGCCCTTTCTTATGACTCCTCAGGGGACCAGCATTATTAGGTGGTCCGAGAGAGGAAACGACCTTCTCATGTGGTTCTGGGCCGTGAGAAGCTTCATCTTCTCCATCATCGAGGTCATCGAAGACCGACTTTTTAGGAGGGGGTGCAGCTTTTTTACCAGTCAGGTTCAGACCGTATTTCAAAGACATTTTCTTCCAAAATGTAGTTGTAAGTGTTGGAAGGTGCGGCGAGGACGTCGAATGTCCGCTATGCCAAGATCTATATGTATCACGTGATATCGCGTCTGAGCTCGCATCGTCACGTGTACCCAATTAGGCAACCGCGGCGCGTTTGGTAAAGTGGTCGACCTCCGAGCCACTGTCCCTATATTAGTTGAAAGCTACCGTGCGTCTGAAAAATAGGGTCACTCACCTATCATCCCTTGTCTTTGCTTTAATTTTGGTATCTTTTAAAACTTCACTTCACATGGCCGAAGCAGACAAGCCGTACGACCGCCCACCTGCGGACGACGATGATGACGATGAGGAAGAAGTTGATGAAAGCGGATACAAAACCGTCAAAGATGCCGTGCTATTTGCAATCGACGTCTCTGAATCTATGTTGACAGAAATGCCCAAAAATGATTCGAAGAGGGCCGATGCAACACTTTCGCCCACAGTGGCAGCATTGAAATGTGCATATGCCCTGATGCAACAACGTATCATCAGCAACCCGAATGATATGATGGGTATACTGCTATTTGGAACCGAGCAAAGCAAATTCCAGGATGCGAACGCAGAGTCTGGGAGAAGTGGGCTGCAATATCCTCATTGCTACTTATTAGGCGATCTGGATGTGCCCGCTGCAGCAGATGTGAAGGCTCTTAGAGATCTTGTCGAAAACGAGCAAGACTCACGCAAGCTTCTCAAACCCAGTAAAGAGGAAGTGAGTATGGCAAATGTTCTGTTCTGCGCGAATCAGATCTTTACCACCAAAGCGCCCAACTTCTCTAGTCGGCGACTATTCCTAGTGACGGACAACGATTACCCTCACAAGAACAATAGAGATGCTCGCAACAGTGCCGCAGTACGCGCGAAAGATCTTTATGATCTGGGGGTTACCATTGAGCTGTTTCCCATTTCCCATCCGGATCGTCAGTATCAATTTGACCGCACAAAATTCTACAACGATATCGTCTATTCCTCGACGCCAGCGGATCCAGAAGCACCTGCGCCTCTCATACCAGACATCAAGCCTGTCTCTTCGAAGGATGGTATCACCCTATTGCAATCGCTCCTTTCAAGTGTAGCATCCAGATCCGCTCCAAAGAGAGCTTTGTTCTCAAATTGTCCTCTTGAGCTTGGGCCTGGTCTTAGAATTGGTGTCAAGGGCTACATTCTTTTCAAACGACAGGAGCCTAAACGAACATGTTTTATATATCTTCCTGAAGATGAGGAACGTCCTCAAATTGCGGTAGGCAAGAGCGAGCTCATGGCTGAAGACACGGCACGAAGCGTTGAGAAGAACGAGGTGAGAAAGGCCTATAAATTTGGTGGCGAAACAGTTTCTTTTTCCACAGAAGAGATGGCCAAGATCCGGGCTTCGTTCGGCGATCCAATCATTCGTTTGATTGGATTTAAGCCTTTGAGCATGCTTCCTGGTTGGGGCACTACTACCAAGAGCACGTTCATATATCCATCAGAAGAGGATCTCATTGGAAGCACAAGAGTATTCGCATCCCTGCACAAGAAGATGCTGAAAGATCAGAAAATGGGTCTAGTTTGGTACATACCACGCCGAAATGCAGTACCGGTTCTTGCAGCCTTACTGCCCGGGGCAGAAGTGATAGACCATGAGACCGGAGAACAATTGATGCCACCAGGGATGCACATCCACCCTCTACCATTCGCAGATGATATTCGTCAGCCGCCCGCCATCAATCTGGTCCGAGCCCCAGACCGTGTCGTGGATGCAATGAGGATGATCGTCCAGAATCTACAACTCCCAGGAGGAAAGTACGACCCTCGGAAATACTCCAATCCAAGTCTTCAGTGGTTTTATAAGATTCTGCAAGCCCTCGCATTGGAAGAGGACGTTCCCGATGCCGAACAAGCCAAGAAGAGCGATAATACCATCCCTCGCTATCGCCAAATCAACAAACGTGCTGGTAGCTATGCACAGGCGTGGGGCGATGTCCTGGAAGAGGAGTTCCAGATCTGGAGCAAGGACAATAGTGCAAGTGTCAACAAGCTTCCAAGTGGTGCTAGCAAACGAACGCAAACGTCATCGAATGCCGCGCGCGCAGGTAACGCTTCCAAGAAAATAAAACAAGAAGAGGGCGAAGGCGTGGTAAGCATTGAAGACATGCGCAAAGCGGTCGAGAAGAATCAAGTCGGCAAATACACGATTCCCCAACTGAAAGCATTTCTGCAAAGCAACGATGGAGGGATGGGCTCGACGAAGAAAGCTGACATTGTGGACGACGTAATGCGATACTTTGAGACAAGAATGAATATTGACTAGGTTTAAGATGAGCTGTTTCTGTCGGCTCGAACGGATAATTTGAGGCTATAGCGTTATGAAAGGAGATCTGGCGCAGGGGTTTGGTATGTAAAGGTATACGTAATGACGACGAAAACACAACTTCGGGGCTAGATAGCCATGGAGCTTATGGTGGTCTTCTTTTACTTCCATAAGAAAGCACCGACAAAAATTCTCCGCATTGGTGTCAAGCGGAAGGGACTTGCTCCATCAACACCGGTTCAAAATAATTCTACATTGTGCGCCCGACGGTAACAACATCGAACTTGTCAGGCTGCAGCTCATAGAGTAACAGCTTCGTTGTTTTGTTCATGTCCACCAGCGAAGAATTTCTTCTGAGCGAGACACTTCTCGCTCGTGCAGCCGGGACATCTGAGTCCCATCTGTCTCGAGCACAGCTCGCCACTGTCCAAGTGTGAGGACGCTAGGTCTGCAAGTGCGCGGATGAAGGTTGGGCTGCCGTTCAGGCTCTCGGCTCGTCTGACTCTACCCTCTGCGCCAAGCTCATTGGCTTCGTGAATGACCTCCTGGTCAATCTCGAACAGGGTCTCGATGTGATCGGAGGTGAAGGCGATGGGAATGAGCACGAGGTCCTTCTGGCCCTTCTTGATCAGATTCGGAACCGTCTCTGCCGTCTGGGCGCCCAGCCAGGCGGACGGGCCGACCTGCGACTGCCAGACCAGCCTGTAAGGGTTTCTGAAGCCTAGCCGCTGCTGGACCGCCCATACTGTTGCCGCAACTTCCGATGGGTACGGATCGCCACGGTTGACAACGCTCATGGGGAGAGAGTGTGCACTGTAGAGCAAGACAACCGAATCCCTGACCTCCTCTGGATACGTTTGGAGGACAGCTTCAATGTTCTCTGCAAAAGCCTCGATCAGGCCTGGATGCGTTGGCCACCTGTCGATGACGCTCCATTGGATCGCGCCATCCTCGCTTGAGGCCTCGAGACTCTTGTTGCGGCTGGGGCTCTCCATACGCTGCCTCCATTTCCACAATTCGTTCAGACTGGAGCCCGTTGTGCTGCAGCTGTATTGGGGGTATTGTGTGAAAGCAACAGCTCGTCCTCCCTTGCCCTTACCAAAGCCATCTTCCAACAGCTTCGCGTACATCTCTTCCGTCAACGGGTCTGCGTAACGGAAAGCAACGTAGGGTTTGTGAGGGGCAGACTCTGGGCGTTCCTTGTCAAGAATCTTGCACATCTCTTCCGCCTGGTATTCGCTCCATTTTCGGATTGGGCTACCGCCTCCAATGTCGGCATACTGCTTCTTAATCTTGGGTGTCCGCCGGCGACTGATCAGAGGGCCGAGGTAGTTTTGTAGAGGTCCGAGGGGAATCAGATCGCCGTCGGCGAAGAGTCTACTCAGAAAGTCACCCACTTCGTCGGTCGTGGAGGGACCACCCATATTCATGAAGACCATTGCGGTTGGCCCATTCTTCGAAGTTGAATCTTGTGTGACGGGAGGAACAGGCGTCGCGAGCGATCGGGTCTGCGAAAGGGTGGAGGGAGTCCATCTCGTCGGGCGATGCTGGAGATGCTGAATCTGGCTGGGAGAGGCACGCTTCGTGAGCGCCTGCAATGGGCGTTGGACTGCACTCATTGCAGCGCTGTGCTCAAAGCTTGCAGTTCGTGGGTGAATATGGAGGCGACTGGTGACGGGTATGAAGGGAAGGAGATGAAGATGCAGCAGTGCAATTGCAGTAAGAATCGGCCGCCAGGTGTTCACAAGTATTTCTATCGTGACAATGGAAGTCAGACTGGCCAGCTAACCGGCTACCTAGCTCGATCTGATCTTCGCTTACCAGCCAGGCCAGGCCACTCTGCTCGCAGGATAAGCTTAAATTCTGACCTCATCATCGGCATTCGCCCAGCGGATCGAGCCGGCAGAGGTCTCGCTGTCCAATCCACGTTTCTGGAA
>LSHF01000111.1:0-84829 GCA_001660795.1 Leptoxyphium fumago
GGCGACAAGACAACCCTAATTATCTACTCTCCTAACCAGTCTGAGTTACCCAATTCCTTCCGTCCCATTTGCTTGTATCGTCCACCATCTCTGGTTCGTTCGACCTCATCAAACACTTGAAGGGCGGTGTTCGGATCTCCCAAGATGGCTTCCAGGTCTACGTGCATGTTTGCCTTGCTCATACTAGGCTCTTGCTTCTTGCTACTCCAACACACGCCTTTGGAGCTGGCAATATAGCCAGCATTGCCCAGATTGAGGGCACCAATTGGTATGTCGATCGTTTTTCCATGCACAGCGCCGTTCCTCTGCTCGCATATACTTACACATCTTCTCCCTGCAGGCGTCACGGTGACATCGAAGACACTCTGCTAACCATAGTGGCTGGCCGTCTGTTCAAGGGCAAGAAGTTCAGCAAGCTTGATGTCAAGCGCGTCTACTTCGGGAACTGGCTCCGTGATTATTCTCAAGCTGTGGATGTTGGCACCGTCAAGTATGTGTCGGCCGATGCTATTCGCTTGCTATTGTGGGTCCTTGGCTTCATGAGCTTCGGTTACGGCACCGGCGAGTTTGAAGTCACAAAGGAAAGGTTGGGCTGCTATCGGCCTGAAGAGCATATTGACAATCCAAGGGACTATGCAGACAACATCGATGCCAGACAGTATGACCGCCGCCTGCGCGGCCCCGTCGATGAACGCGTTGAACTATCCATCGATGAGAGGACTGGCCTGAAGAGGTATATTGCCTCGGAGGATGCCGGTATTACGACCTCCGCTGGTTTGGTGCGTAACCTCTTTGGCAGGTCCATTGACCTTGGTCGTCGTTACAACCACACCAGGGACAAGAAAGATCTCTATGAGGCCCTCAGACTTCTCGGCACTGCGTGTCACTGTCTTGAGGATTACAGCGCTCATAGCAACTACTGCGAACTTGCTCTGATTGAATTGGGCGAGCAAGGCATCTTCCCTCATGTTGGTTCCCACACCCAGATCAGACTCCAGGGGGCAAACCACCCAGTCTACCCCATCGTTACAGGTACCTTCGGCGGCGTTGACTTCCTCCATTCCGTATTGGGTGAGCTTGGCGACAAGGCGACCCAGTCAGAGATCGATGAGCTAGAGGGTACAATCCAAAACTCCAGATTGCAGGATACAAGCCTGCTGAAAGAGTTGTTGGACAAGTTGCCCTCAGGCATTCTGGGTGACGAGGATCAGTCAGGTAAGGCTGACCAGCTTCAGGCGAATGCTCAGGCTGCTCAAATGGAGAACATGCACATCTCTCCGAAAGAGCCCGAGGCTTTCACTCAGCAGGTCAACCAGCTCGCACAGCAGATTTACCCCATCATGGAATTTCACGATAACTTGATGATGAAGATCAACAATGCTATAGAAAAGATACCGGTGCTGCCAGAGCTCATCGAACAGCTCCAGGAACAGATCAGCATCTTCATCTTCTCACTGCTGGCACCCTTTGTCTTGCCTATTATCAAACAAGTCAAGACCGAGCTTAACGAAGGCTCGAGCCAAATCATTCAGAGCTCGAGGGAAAAGCAGATGATTGTTTTCAATGACGATCGATGCACTGATCCCACTCACTCCATGCTCTCAAAGGATCATTTCAGCAACGTGCTGAACGAACCGTGCGGCAAGATCGCCAGCCAGGTCCTGAAATGGGTTGTACCTCAAATCGTCGCTTGCTGGGACGATGAGAGTGTCAGGATTGACAGGACCTTGGATCGCATCATTCACGGCGTTTTCCACCATCCTGCTCAAAGACAGTATGGTCAGGATGGCGCTGCTGATGGTCGTATGATGATGTTCCAGACTGTCCAAAACTGGTGGGGCGGTCTTGATGACCGCGAGAGACGTGATCTAAGAGACAAACTCAGCCGAGATGGCGTTGAGCACTTCCGTAACCACAAAGAAGGTGTTCGCGACTCTGGCCATGGCTGCTGCAAACCACTTGGAATGCCCACTGCCAGCACTAGCAGCTCCTCAGGAGCGCCAGGAGGCAGGGACAACGCCATAGCTGGCGCTCTGATGGGAGGATTCCAACAGGTCATTGGTAGCGCCAGTGGTAGCCAGACTCCAACTGGGTCGTCGTCAGGGGTGCACGATCAGGTTGGTAATGCCATAGGTGAAGCCGTTGGTGGTGGTGCATTTGGTGGCCTTGTAGGTGGGCTTGCCGGCAATCTGCTTGGCAGTGCGCTTGGAGGCGGTGGGGATGGCAATCAGTCCAAAGAGCGCTACACACGCCAAAACCAAGAGCAGGACGGCTCCTTTTCGACTCATGAAGTTGAGTTTGGGAAGAGGGCNGGGGGGCGAGGCCAAGAAAATCGCTATGCTCAAGCCGAGCATCATACTACTGTCTATCCATCTGGTGGCTATTCCGAGGAGTACTCCCGATACGAGCAAGACGGGAACCGTGGTGATACAGGCTACGGATTTTCGCAGAGGCATACCGAGTATCCAACAGAGGAAGGCGGGTACGAACAGCGAAGCGAGAAAACGTACGAGGCAGGGAACGTGTACCGTACAGAAGTTCACAACCAGTATCAAGACAATCACGGCCACCAGTACGGCCAGGTCGAGCATCACTCAGGCTCTCGTCACAAGGACAGCGATGATGACTCGGGCTCGGGTAGTGGAGGTGACTGGGAGAAGCGAGAGCGGAAAGAAAGGAAGAAGCGCGAGAAAGAAGAGCGGCGCCAGAGGGAGCAGTCACAATCAGAGCAGCACGGTCACCGCCACAGCGGTTCAAGGAGGAGAAGCTCCAGCCGCAGACGGAGTGGCAGCCACGAACGGCACCATCGCCGACACAGCAACAGCCGAGAGCATAGTGGCAACAGGCAGCAATATAGCGACGGAGGGCGTGATGCCGGAAACTCGTACTCGCGTGACGCTTATCCGAGCGAAGGCCAGTCGTATGGCCAGGCGCAGAACTACTCGCAGAGACAGGAATATCCGAATACCTCTTACGGTGAACAATATCAAGAGGTGCCTCCTTCGCAGCACCGCGGATATGGTACTGAATCGTATTCCGAAGAGCGGACTCAAAGCAACACTGGCTACGACAGAGGTGGCTACGAAGGCGGTTACAGCGAAGGGAGGCCGCATGGCAATCCGGAACCCGACTACGAAAGCAGACCGTATGGCGACAGAGACAACGAGTACGAAAGTGGCGGTTACGGCAGAGAGGGTTACGAAGATCGTGGCTACGAAGGAAGCGAGAACCAGGGTGATAGCTACAGGGAAGAATACTAGGTGCATGCGTCAGAGCTGGATCTCAAACCACTGAAGCGACCATGCTGAGTACAAGAGCATGGCCAAGAGTCAATATTAGAGTGTCGTTGTAGCATAGGGAGCGCGGAGTAGTAAGAAGTCAGCAGGTAATGAGGTCACAGAAGCTTGACACAACTCCCAGGGATGTGTCTTGAGGTTACAGTATTGTGTTTCTATCCAAAGCCCAATGCTCGTATTATGCTCTATATAGATTTCTGGTGGACATCCGACAAGACCTTGCGAAGAGACAGAGTCGTAGTGCACGCACTCACGGAGATGAGAGATTCCCCTTCTCTCTCATGTGACCGCTCATTGGGTCTTCCTCTTTCCCACAAGTCTCTTCCACCTTATCAAACAAGTCCCACTTGTTGCATACTTCAGCCGAAGGCGTGGACACGTGTGTGTACTAGGCGTGTAGCTCTTCTCCCAGATACGCCTTGTTTCTGGTCAAGGCTGCTGGAGGGAATCAAAGCGAAGAAGGCAGGCTTAGGCCCGGGCTGTGATCCGTTCCTGGTGCATGCGCACCACGATCGTATGGGAACGACAGCAGGAAATCCTGTCATACCTAGTCACATCATACCGGGCTGAACGAGGTTACAGCCGTGCCATCTGCATTGTATTCTTCCGGCTCTACGACTACAATGTCATCCGAGGGTGGTCTTTGAAGGGTTGACACGCCTACTGTGGGAGGCGGATGCCCGTTTCCCCCACCCGCACCTACATCGACAGTGCCGTCGAGAGTGGTTGGATTGCGTGTCTGGTGCCCGGTACCGGCACCGGCATTCCCATCAGTAGCAGAGCCGTTGCTGATGGGATGACTGCCATTGTTGCTCACGCCGTTGCTATCGGGCAACACAAGTGTAGGCGGCGTGGAGTACAAGCAGTAGATATTGCCTTCCAAAGCATCACCGTCGAAGAGAGCAAAGTTCTGGATTGGTTGTTCCCTCCCACCCAGCACGTTGATGACATCCTCGCTAAGCCTCCCACCAACGAAAGCCGCCACTGGGATCAGCTCTGCAGACAAAGATTGTAGGAAGCTGCGTAGAAAGTCGGAGCTCAGGGTCTCTGATGGTAGCTGCAACTCGGCTGCTTTCTGGGTGGCGATTGTGGTAAACAGGGCGAGGTCCTGGGGCGTGTGAGAGGGCATGTGCCCTTGCAGACTCTGGAAATCGAAAAGAGCTCGAAGGCAAGGGAGAAGAGCAGGAACACCTTTTAGCCTTCGCCTGTTCTTCCTGATGTCGTCTGGAAGTTTCGACGTGTTGGCCAGGATCAGAGGACAGTACAGTTCGCGCTTCGTCACGACCTCCATAACCCTACCATCGGGTTCCTTTTTGGTCGTGACATCAACAACGCTCCTAGTCTCGCTTTCTCGCTTGACAACGGTCTTGATATTCGACTTCTCGCGATTAATCTTGTATTCGTGCTCGCCCAGGTCGGCGAAGATGAAGCCATAGAAGCCGTGGATGCCTGCAGCGTAGAATGGACGACGAGCCACGCGAGCAACCGTGTTGAGCACGTTCAGCGTGGGATAGTCGAAGTCACAGGCAATGATGCAGGAGAATGGCTCGTAGAAAGCCGGTTGCTGTCCAAGCAGAGCGCTGATGCCGCCACCTGAAGCAACCTTGACGCGTGGGTTCAAATCTGCTATGCGAGGAATTGCAGCCTCTGCGCGTGAGCGACCGAGGTCCTCCTCACGAAGGAAGTACTGCGCGCCTAGATCTTCTTCCGTCACTATGGTGTCATCCACGATTGTGAGCGAGTTGATGCCGGCCAGCGTGAGGTTCTTCGCTATCTCGGTACCAAGCGCTCGAAGAGAAATAAGTAAGATATTGGCAGCACGGATCTTCTCCTGTGCCTGTGCGCCCCATAAACGAAGTTGACGGTCGTACTGCGCGATTTCGTCGGCGCTGAGACCTTGTGTTTGTTGCTGCTGCTCGTTGGACGATGGGCCATTATTGCCATTCACCTCGTTCACGGGTCCATGAGCTGTAACGCTGGTCTGCTGCTGTGAGTCTGACATGGTTCTTGGTCTCCCAGAGACTGTTGCGCGTCGCCGAACGCAGTTCGACGTTGGTCTGTCTCTTTCGTGATGCAGTAGAACAGGGCTACTAAACTTCAAAAGCCAGAGCCGGTGATCGCGTCCAGCGGTCGTGGCCAAAGTGAAACCAGGCTGCCGGTGAAGACTGTGGTATAAATTCAGTGTTTAGAGCCACGAAGGTGCAAGTGTTTCAGAAGAAAAATGAAATGGATCACTGTCTAGCTAATCATCTGATACTAGCCAACCGCCAACGTCAAGCTTCACTCGGGGTTCACGTCAAGACAGACATCTACTCCCGGATGGCTGCCAATGCGACTGAACGCCAGAACGTTCGCGGGCGGGATCCTTCCCCCGGAGCGGACCGAGCCCGAGGACGCACTTACTAATAACAGATCTAACACGTCTGTGCACGGGCCAGCTGCCCGGCCGGAGCGTGATGGTCACTGCACCTGCTTGGGGATGTCATGAGGCGGGGACTGTCTACTGGGTAAGAGACATACCTCACAGGTACCTTACGAACCGACCTTCGTTATCCCCAACCTCCATTCTTGAAAGGCGAATGCAGGCCAGTGGTCGCTACGCCCTCGACCTGTAGTCACGGATATCAACTCCACCAAAATGCCTGACCACCCTCCACGTCTTTCCCCTTCCCTTCGTCCACCGTCTCGAGCCTTTAACCAATTGATCAACGAACTTGCTAGTTACGATCAGCCTCCTGCCTCTGGCTTGGATCGGAGTTCCGGCCTGTCAAGACGCTCCCCTTTGCAACCCGCTCGCCTCCCTCCTGTCGTTTCTAGAGACTTGGATGGTGATCTCCCATCACTGCCTGAAATACTCGCGGCGACAAGGCAAACCATGTCAGCGAGGCAACAGAATGGCACTGGTCCGAATCCCAGGAGACGTCCGCGTCCAAGTAGCTTAGAAGATGACAGTCCGGAGACATCTGAGACCTTTGTGGATGGAGCTGAACGCGACGCTGCAAGACCAGCGCGGCGGAACAAGAGGAGAAAGACGCAGCATTCTGGTTATCTGCCAANCCAGAAGCCTTCTATAAAGTATGGCCATTACGGGCAAGTAGAACCTGGGAGATTGAAGCTGGATCTCGTCAGCTGCGATGGTGGAGAACGCCAGGATCGAAGACACCCAGACATCAGTCTAGGTCCGGAGAACGTACTGAAACTTGATAAGAGCGTGTACAGCTCAGAGCGCAGCAGCAGCAACATGGTATTCCAGCATGCAGACGACACGCCGTTCTGCCTGGAGAAATTGCACATTATAGGGCCTGAGCACGGCTTTGCCGCTCCGTACGTGGTGCTCTCCCCTGTGGCTTAGAAGGTGATTGATGAAAGCCAACTGTGCTGACATCTCGACATAGCGTTCGTGAAGGTCTGGTGTATGTGGCCATGACTATGCAGGATCTCCAACCCTATCAAGATCCACCATATTTCGCACGTAGGTCTGGATTTGACACGCCTCCGTATCTTCGTGCTGGCCGAGCACTGGGGAGACGTTTTGGCCCTCAAAGATCACGGCCTCTTGGTGAATCATCCGGTCTGACATTGCAAGAGGCTTTACGAGATCCATACATCAATAACGAGGTTGAGAGTCGTCATCATGAGCGACTGAATCCTGCTTACCGGGCAGATCTTGCGCACAACTTAGTTTCGGACGACGATGACACAGGTGATCGGTATGTGAATGCTTCCGACTTGCCAGGTCGCCAAGACTCGAGCTACTACTGTGATCCTG
The DNA here is from genome assembly GCA_001660795.1 of Leptoxyphium fumago. Lineage (NCBI taxonomy): Eukaryota > Fungi > Ascomycota > Dothideomycetes > Capnodiales > Capnodiaceae > Leptoxyphium > Leptoxyphium fumago. The sequence continues at coordinate 7,066 of LSHF01000111.1, forward strand.
CCGATCGCATGAACCCAGTTGACCTGCGGAATATGAACGATGTTCAACCGGATGAGAGTGGCTATCGCCCAACCTACAGGGTCGATCCTGTTGTTTTACTGAGCGACGATGAGGTGGCATATGAAGATGAGAGCTCTCGTGAGATTCTTGACTTTCGCCTTGATAGGATGAGTACCATGCTTCCATCACAGCATGACACCGACTGGGATGAGGATCTGGACAATCTCGTCAGACGTGGTACTTCACCAGGCCCCCTCAGCCGCTATCAGGTTGACGATGATGAGGTCACTCTACCTGCATCTCGGTCCGATAGGCTTGATCTCTTGATCAGACTGCGGCAGAGTCGACGTGGGAATCCTGCAGGCAGCTCACCCGGGCCATTCCAAGCTCTCCCACAAGCCAACAATGGTGGTCGCGGTAACCCGACGCCATCAGTCGACAAGAATGTCACAGCTACGCGATTTCAAATCAAAAAGAGCAAGTACAAAGTCTCGCTCAAGTTTGATCCTCCCGTCAGTGGCAGATTCATCTTGTTGAAGCTGTGGGCAGGCAACAAGACCAAAACCAAAACCAACGTAGATGTGCAAGCTATCGTTGCAAAAGGGTTTGGTGGTTGTAGATTCTTTCCAGCCGTGGAGATGAGATGATGTGGAGTGGAATAAAACCACTTCGCTTCTGAAACGGCCGTCGAAATTGATGATCACTCTGGATCCGCGACAGCAGATATCAATTAGCTTCACAATGGCTGCTGAGCGAGGCATATCAAGCCAAGCGACTTCCTCACATTGAGATTTAGATATTGGAACTCGAAAGAATTTGAAAGAAAGCGTTCACATCAGGTTTAAATATTCATCATTGTGTCTCGACCCACCAGGATCTATCCAATTGAGGATCTACAGATATGCGTTGTCTATATCGTAAGAACATCAAACCAGGCTTGGGTGGTTGCTATTACCTCGTTCACAATGCTCGCCATCTCAGCATCAGCATCAAGTGTATGTTAAGTTTCTGAAACAGAATCCCCATCGATGTTGATGGTGGCCACGTACAGAGCCCTGCCTGACCCGTCTGGCGAGTTAGCATGGAATACGACATTGATGGCGTCATCGTCAACATCTGCACCTCCTGGCGCTGTCAAGTCATGGTCACCTGTCTGATACAGGGGGCGGGAGGCGCGGGTGTAAGGACCGGCGATATCACCGGCAGTGGCGTAGTTGACAGTGTACGAGCCGTCCGTGAAGCAACCCGAAGAGAAAAAGAGGACATATGTTTCGCCTTTCTTGGCCAGAGACGGTGCTTCGACAATTCCAGTGTCAAGCGCGCCGTTGTTATCGAGCAGCTGTGTTGTTTCACCTCGAAAGGTCAACCCATCATTCTCAACGGGCTGCAAGATGATTGGAGTTGCAACGTAAGGTGAGACTTTGGATCAGAGTGAGGTCAGCGTTTCGTTTCGGGCAGATGCAGGAAGCTGTGGTACATATGCAAGTGACGTGCAGGACTCACCGTCGTTTCCGCAGGCGCCACCATTGCCTTGGGAGTTCCCGTCAACCTTATAAACAATGTAACGATTTCCATTGTCGTTGTATCCAGAAGCATCGATTGCACCACCTTGGGAAGAAGGACAGATCAGAGGACTGTCACCAACGGGTGCATAGGGTCCAAGGATCGAATTTGAGGTCGCGACGCCAATACAATGTTGTGCAGTGTTGGACTTCGTTGTGGCGGAGAAATACATCACGAAAGTATCGTCATCCTGCGAGCTTCTGCATTAGGACAAGGCAAAGGGCTGGTGCATGAACGGAACGGGCAGTTCTTACGAGACGGTTGACGTCCGGTGCCCACGTGTTGGGCGAGTCGGCATCAANCCATGAAGGGAGATTGGGCAGAGCGTCATGTTGGTTGCTACCTTCTTTGACTAGTTGCCAATTTGTGAAGTCTGAAGAGGAAGCGACGGGAATATGAATGTTGCTGCCGATTGTCCTCGTGGCGAAGGAATACCAGGTGCTGTCAAGCTTCAGGATGCAAGGATCTGTGGCGCAAGAAAGGCTCAGTCTCAACGATCCCTATACAAGAACCGCGCAGTCAAGAGAGACGGGGCAATATCAGGCTTACCAGGGAAATTGTCTCCACCCAAAGCCGGACCTGCTTCAAACCTCTTGGTCAATGCTGAGACTGAAAGAGTAGGGTCCGATCTGATCGGAAGCGCAGACGCTACGCTCCAAAGACCGACAAACAATGTTAGGCGTGACAGAGAGGACATGTTAACGAGCATATGGCTGCATCGATGTTATGGGAGCGGGACGCTATCATCCGAAAGCCAGTCAGAATTTTGACCATACACTCTGGTCAGAGTGCAAGTCGTCCTGACGTTGAAGAGACAGCAGCTATGAGGACCTCCTGTCAAACAGAAAATATAGCACTGGTGCAACCCGGTAATGATTGAAACTAATGTCATCAGTAGCAACGCTCCAGCCTTTACAGGCCTGCGAAGTTTATCAAGGCCGAGTCAGGGCGAGACAAGAAGGACATATAATGCTAGCCACAGGCGTCATATTCTCCACTACGCACATGTACAGTAGCATTCCAGTCTAGTGAAGGGGGATGGGAATAGGGAGAAGATGTGGAAATCCATGACGAAGAGGGACGGATTGCATATTCGGCAATAGTTGCGCAATGTTGCGTGCTAGCTGCAAGAACCGCAGACATCATCGCGGTAGATATACCTGGGAGACATGAATGAGCAGGAATCGAACGAAGCAGTGTAACTGTGGAAAGCACAACAGCGAGTAAAGTTGGATGGAAGGGTGGAGAGCATGAGGCAAATGCAGACCGCGGGAATGTAACCGGCAACATCAAGCATCGCGCCCTCGTACATTGGGTCAGAAGCAATGCTGGAGGGGAATTCCAGAGAAATGACCAACAGACGTGAGAGACCACTTCCTGTTCCTGTGCCTCTAAGCGAACTCTGCGACCTGGACAACCTTGACTACAGGGGTTCATGGTGGGCAAATGGCAGATTTCAGACATGACCATATGTAGTCCAGGAGGGGTGGTGATGTGGTGATGTGAGGATCTGCGTCCAGCTCTCGAGACAAGGGAGTGTGACACGATGTCGTGCTCGCAGCTTGGCTCTGCTGGCCAGAAACCCTTCGAGCCACACAATAAGATGATAAACGAGTACATGACCCGACGGGCCACGTGAGAAGACTCGGGACCTGAACATATTGTATGTACATACGTGCATGTGCACTGTCCCTACCTGGCCACATACCCGACGGGAGAACCTCCCGACACGATGAGGGGAATGTTGGGCAAAGCAAGGGGTCTAGATGTCAGTACCATGGTCCTCGAGAGCGACCCAGTCTTCCAGAATAGGACGGTGAGGTGTACAGTAGGTTGACGGGATGTACATGAACGTAGGTGAACACGGTCTGTGGCCGGAGGATACCTATCTCGGAACGACAACAGGACCGTTCAAAGTTTCCATTATATTGCCAACCTGGGCATTGGATTCTGCTCGAACATGATCGAGGTATTCTAGGGACGGAGTAGCGCTGCGTATTACATCCATCCTACTGTATGAGGACAAGGGATGTGGATTTCGGACCACAACAATCGGTGGATCTGTATTACCTCGTCACCTGGCCAGCCTAGGTAGGTAAAATACTGGTAACTTGGAAGACTGGATGAGAGATGGAATATGACGAAATGAGGCTCAACGAAAGGAATGGAACATGATTCTTAGGGTTAGGGTCCAGACGAACATCGTGGCCGGTCGGTCCTCGCCAGTCATGTGACTCTGATTGGATATCACCTCACCGAATGATAACGGAGACGTTGATCTTTGCCAAACCAAAAGAAACTCTCCACGACCCCTACAAAAGGATCCGTTGCCACGCGTAGAGGCTGGGCGCTAAACGTTCTCGTGGCTTACACACGCTCGCGGAGGGATTGAGATGAGATGAGATGGGATGAGACGAGACGAGACGAGACGAAACGGGAGGTNGGGTGATGCCGCCATTGCACCCGTCGTACAAATCGCCATCTTGGGCTTTGGCTCCAAATGGGAGGCTGGGTGCGGTAATAAAGATGCCTCCCAGCAACTGGCACGCGGGAAAGCATGCACGCGTTTGCGGGTGGCAGGCATAAAGAGCTGGAAGTTTGGGGAGCTATTGTGTTGTAATAGTCTCCACTCCCCGTTATTTGGACAGGTATGGGAATACAGTCGGTGGCCTGACGGGAACAGGCCTACGCAACCACCGCCCACTGACAGATCCAGGGCTGTGTACCGCATCCGGAGAAAAAGACGGGGGCGACACCCAAGATTCCATGGGGCAAACAACGTGCGCGAGAAAGGAGGGGGGGGAGAGGTGGCTGCAGACTGATGGAGATKGGGGCAAGGGTGGAGATGGAGTGTACTGTTGTGTATGTAGCAAGGTGGAGCTGGGTGGAGCGGAGGTGCAATATGAGAATGGGTGTTAGCTGCAACTGTGCGCCCTCTCACTGGCAATTCGGTTTGAGTCCTTCGCCACTCTTCCCCGTTGGCCTACGTGAAGCCGTCAGGCTCGGCGCAGACGCTAGAGCCAGTCTAGCCTGGTGGAGTCCTCCGCTCGCTCCCAACGACGAGTCAAAGGCGTCGGACGGCGTTAGCATACAGGCTAGCAGCTGGGACGGATTGATCCTGAGCTGGCTTACAGGAAGGATGAGGCACTTGGAGAGGGCCTGGCATTGTTGATGTTGATGTCGATGTCGATGTCGGTGTTGCTGATGTCGTCGTCGCCGCACAAGGGGAGCGGTACCTGGAGTTCACTCGCTGTGTCGACACGAGGTACGAAGGCAAGGTACTGCGATAAGCTGATGGAGCAGTGATCGTTGAGACCGAAAAGTCTGAACAGACGCAGGATGGATGGCGTGGCGGGCGTAGGTAACGGCAGCTGACGATGGTAATCAAATGGAAAGGTCGAAACGGGAAGGCGATATTGCACTTCTGCCCAGCGGTCTCGTACTGTAGCAGGCCTGCATTGCCAGTCTGGGTAGCGGCAATATGCCCCAGTCAGTACGCCCCAGTCAGTACGCCCCGGGTATGTACTGTACAGCTGGTATATCATCGTAGGCAGGCATTGCCGTAGGTAGGTAGGTACAGCCATGGGTGCTGTACTGGATGTGCGTTGCGAGTGTGCTGTGTGTGGAGATGTACTGGATGGATGTACGAACCTACGCCCAAAGGAAAATGGGAAAAATCAAACTAGACCAGAGCTGCTCTAAGCCAACCCTACCCTCCGATTCCTGCCAGCAACTGACCTCACCTTCTTCGCATTCTGCCTGACCGCAGTCTTTCGTCCCATCTGACCCGTTCCTCCAACTCCTCCTCTGTTCCCGTCTCTGNCCTCTGCTCTCTCCGCACTCCACACCATACTGCACCCCACCATCATCACCACCACCACCACCTCCTCCTCCTCCTCCTCCTCCTCCTCCTCCACCACTACCCAGCGCAACACGAGGCGACACGAACGCATCCCTTGCCCTGCCCTGCCCTGCCCTACCCATCTCGTTGATCTTCACATATCACTCATCACTCTTCTCTTCTCTTCCGACCCCTGCAGAGCCCTTCTCCTCCTGCTGGCTGCGCTCTGCCCTCGCTCGTTCCTTTCTCTTCCTCTCCCCTCTCCTCTTCTTTCATCCCGCCCGTCTGCCTCGTTCGGCGGATGAATCTGGATGGCATCCGACAAAACTGCTATGGTCACCCCGACATAGTCTGCTCCTCGCAGACCCTTCACGCTCGTGACAGCTCGCCGTCCGCCATGATTCTGAACGTGCATAAGCCCACGGTATGTCCATGCATCCCCACCCAATCACCAACTCCTGCTCTCCTGCTCGACTTCGTGCGATTTCGCCTCTTCCTGCTCTGACCTTGTCCTTTTTCGCGCTCCCAGGACACCACCGGCGCCATTCTCGAAGCATGGGGTCAAGGCTTCCTCGCCGGCTCGCTCATTGTCATGATCGCTCTGACTCTGAGCAACATGCGCCGGAAGGTCTTGCTCCACAAACTCATCCTGCTCGAACTGCTTCTGGGTGTCCTGCACGGCACCTTCATCCTCACCAACCCGCCAGTGTACAATTGGTATCTCAGCTCCACCGCCATCTTCCTCAACATTAGCTGGTCACTACACAACGTCATCGCCTGGCTCAAGACCAGACCTTTCCTCTCCAGGAATTGGAGCCTCTTCTACATCGGCACCATCATTCTCGTCCAACCGTACTGGGTGGTTGAGATCGTCGGCAACTTCCTGTACTTTAGCGACGAGAGCAACCTGTTCAGATATACCCGCCCTTACGAGGCCATTTTCCGCGATCCTTGGTGGATTTTCACCATCTGTTTGCTATTCTACCAGATCAGTACCCGCTACGACATCGGTTACATCACCCTGATCAGAGTCTCGCCTCGCTTTGGCGTCCTGCTCACCTGCATGATCCTCAGCTTCGCCTTCGTAATCCTTGACATCCTCAGTGTCACCCGAACCCTCGCTGGTCCTGGCCTACCCGACGGAATCAATCCCTTTTGGAAGCTTGCATTTGTGTTCAAGTGCCTTACAGACACCATCATATTGGACGACTTCAAAACTGCTCTGGATAAGCTGAAGCAGTACAGGCTCGGCCGTCTGAGCTCAGGCTTGAATAGCGATGAGCGCGAGCCAGATCTAAACGTGGCAAGCTTCAATACGCAAGGGTCAAGGGCTGAAACCCGTGAGCCGGCTGGCTACCCGTCGCATCAGATGCTTACCAACCCTGCTGCTGTGCGCGCTGAGGCCTGGGAGATGAACAAGTATGGTGATTGTCGGGATATCGATCTCGAGGCTGCCTTGCGCATGGATTCAAAGGAACTGGGCGAGGCTGGGGAATCTTCACGTTCCAGCGGAAGCTGATCCCGATTATTTGAACCTCATCTCATGCCGGATGATTCTTCCTTTTCCCTCATTGGGTGTCGGCCTATCTACCCGAATTGTCAAGGTAGAGCCTCCCCATATCCACACACCGCCCGCAGGACGATCTCAACCCGATGACGGGCCCTCATCCCGTCCGGTTTCACTAGTTCCCGTCACTCGAATATGGAACCCAGACGGGCAGGCGCTGCGCCCAGATAAGCGAGCCCTCTGGCCACGAGTGTAAACTGAGACACGTTTCTCCAATTTGCTTGATGGGGATAATGCCTATATCAGTAAAGGTGGTGGCGCTAATGCGCGAGTTGGCACAGACATTGCCTTGATGCGAACTCGTCACCTGAGTTCACCTTACAGCATCCTTGCCGGGCCCGTTGATCACAGGTTCGCAGTCAGGATCAGATGTTGTGCGACATGCTCGCTGATTTATACCCACCGGTCCGAAAACCAGACCGTTTTGGTGCGTTTGTCTGCAACGGCTACACCTAGAGAAGTTTGTGTTCAGAACCAAACTACTGCAGGGACAACGAGAAAAAGTTCGTCTCTCGGAACTTGGAATTGCACGTATGTGTACTGATCCATAAGCTGTTCATATATGCTCCCGATTTTTCGCATGGGACATGAATTCTTTTTCACTTCGCTATATATCCCACTTTTGCGCTTACCAGATCGCATATGCATATACATAGATCACCTAGATAGGCATGCATATTATTGAATCGAATAATTCAAACACCAAATCTTCCGTCCTCTCGTTCAGTTCGTGCCTGTCACATACCAGGTCCCCACTTCACTTGCAATGCCATAGCAATACTAGAGCCTACTTAGTAGTAGCTGCCAGCCCGCTCTTCGTACCCACGATCGACACAACGTCCTCATCGGACACCACATGCGACAGTCCCACCCTCTGAGGCACATGCCTCGCACTGGCACCCCAGACGAGCGCGTACTTGAAGCTCTCCTTGAGGGTGCGGTGGATCTGGTCGCAGACGTCCTCGATGGTGCTGTTGTGGCGGACGATCAACGCCTCGTGGAAGACGGGCTCGACGCCCTTGCGTTTGGTGTAGACGCGGATCAGCCGCAGCTCCTCCCAGCACCGGTCCACTACCTCCTTGATACCCAGGTCCAGCTCGCACGACATGACCGCCGTGTTAGGCTCTCGCGCCAGGCTGTCTAGGAACTCGAGCGAAATGCTGTCGATCTTGTTGTACACGTACAGGCATTTGATGTACGTCCGGTGATCCCGCATGATCACGTCAATGAACTGGTCCACCGTCGCTGTTCGCTCTCGTGTCAGTGCTGTATCGTCGTGCTTTGGCCCCCTCGGCTCCCGTGACTTTGCCTACCATTCTCATCTCGCACCAGCACTTCGCAGTTCAGAATGCGGTAGTCGCGGAGGATGTTGTAGAGCATCTTCTCGTCGAGATACTTTGGCGTCGATTGGAACGTGATCTTCATCCCGCCGGCTTTTTTCGGTTTGAGGTAGATGTTACTGGCAAGCGGTCAGCCAGCGGTTGGCTTATTGCCCGTCGAAACAAAACGCTCGTGCTGTGAACATACGGGGGATCCTGGTTCAGTCTTATTCCCACAGCCTCCAATTCAGCTTCGAGCAGAGCCCGCTGCTCTGCTCGCTTGGTAGCGTCGAGCACCATGAGAATCATGTCACTGGTCTAGGCCCACGGCTCGGGTCAGTAATTGGAAGAGTTCGTGATTCAGAGGTCGACCAGACCTTTGCGGCAGAAATGACCTGCCTTCCTCTTCCCTTGCCTTCGGCAGCGCCCTCGATGATACCTGGCAGATCGAGCACCTGAATCTCGGCGCCACCATACTCTAGGACGCCGGGAATGGCAGTCAAGGTGGTGAAGGAGTACGCGGCCACCTCCGACTTGGTTTTGGTAATCTTGGAAAGGAACGTCGATTTGCCCACCGAAGGGAACCCAACGAGCGCTATCCTGGCATCCCCAGACTTCGACACATCGAACCCAGTGCCTCCTGCACCACCAGCGCCGGGCCCGGGTTCGAGAAGTTGTGCACGTAATCTGGCGAGTTTGCTGTGCTGATGTCAGCTTTTGCAATCCAACGATGCGCGAAGGGGAAGGTGGATTCAACATGCCCTTTCAATAGGCCAAGATGGTACTCTACAGCAATGTCTCAGTCACGATTGTCGAAACTTCAGCTCGTCCGCGACGTACCTGTGGCCTTATTTTCTTCAAAGTAGTTAGCAAGTGGTTCGAGAGCGATACTTTAGTTTGAATTGTTTCATACTCTGCGTCCTCCGCATCTCATCCTCGATCTCCTCTACATTTCCGGTCAATTTTGCTTTTCAGGCTTAGATACATAGTTGAGTGCCGACCGTACTTATCCGCTCCGTTATGTTCACCATGATTGCTGCTGATTTCTATCGTTCTCTTCTAAAGACACTGTGGAACAGTAAATTGCAGACGAACGACCTTCTTTACGCACGGGTGTAAGAAGTCGTCAATTTTGGGAAGGCTCGACCAACGATTGCACCCGAAAGAGAAAATCGGGTCCGTGCACCATGCTTTATTAGCTGATACCGATGGCCGTCTGTTCTGTTACGTCATGCATACTTCCGGTATCCATCCATATTTGCTAACGCAAGTTCTCTAGACGCCTGCGTCTCTCATGGGCATGCGATGGGGCAAAACACTCGCATGAATCGCCCGGCGCCCGACGCCTGGCATATATTAGCCAGCGCCGTCATGACTTCCCACTCAACCAAGTAGAAGTTTTTGTTGTGCAAGTCTGGCTCTTCGAGACAACCGCGAGGCATGATGGCACCGATGGCAGAGATTACGACTCTGCGACAAGCGGCTGCATACTACGACAGTCTCTACTATTCCCTGGTGAACTCTGGAAAGGCACATTCGGTCGCATATCCGTGGATCAGCATAGGTCCGTCTATTGTGCTCATCTACCTTCTCGTTGATCACAGACACAGGCCATGGCTACATCAATGCCGGTTTATTGTTCTCGCGTTCAGTCTGGCTCTCAGCGCCCATTCCCTGCTCTTCGCACGAGCAAGGGGCCCTGCGCCAGCCTTTGGTGTTGGTCTAATAGCCTGCTTCTCTTCGATATGGATTGCAGCAAGTGTAGTCTTCAATGACTTTCAGGCCGATTTCCAAAGGATTGAATATCGACAGCGGAAAGAAGTGTCGAAGGCGAATGATCATGATATTCGCACACCTAGACAATCGACAGGCATAGCCACCGCAAATGGGCATCCACGCAGAAGGAAGGTTTCTGTCAAATCTCTCCCGCCGTATGATACAGGATTGGAAGATCATCCACTCAAGAACGAGGGCCAATTTGTGTGGCAGTCTTTTCCGGATACCCTATCAATGACTCGGGTAGACTGGCTTTTCGATTTGATCACCAACTTTCGAGGCGTTGGATGGAATTGGCAGAGATCATGTATACCATCGCCACCTCCGCACGTTGGTTATGATATGTACGGCCTTGAACCAGACATTGTCGATTTGAAGCGAGGTTATAGTGCGAAGAATGGTATCAAACGGCAATTTTCCACGAGAGCATTGCTTAAGGTCACATTGACCCGCTTGCTACTTGGCTATGTTGCCCTGGATGCTATCAAGACGCTCATGTCTCATGATCGATACTTCTGGCTGCCGATGCCAGCTGAAGCCGACAGGCAAGCCTTGCCGCCTCCCGTCTGGTTTCCAAGCACCTTGGTCCAATTACCACCTACAATTCGGCTGTACCGGCTCTTCACTTCGCTTTTCGCTGTTCAGGCAATGTTATGGTCTACCTTCAATTTGGGACCGTTATTCTTCTGCTTTATCATCGGATCAAGAGCTATGGGTTTGAGAGGCAAGGCATGGATGAACCCTGACATGTTTGGGAGCTTCGAGCCCGTCTTCACGGGCGGGCTTGCTGGCTGGTGGGGAGCACACTGGCATCAAGTGTTCCGCTTTTCCTTCGAGGAGGCTGCAAAGGCTATTTTGACCACCTGTGGAGTCAGCAAGAGATCCTTCGTCGGAAGACTCATTGCCATCACGACAGCGTTCACGCTCAGCGGTCTCTTGCACGCTGGTGGAAGTTACACGACACTATTCGAGACAAACCCATTTGCAGGACCGATGGCGTTTTTTCTCTTACAGGCATGTGGTATCACCCTTCAATCGTGTCTTACTGTTGGACTTGCTCGTGTCGGCGTGGTCGCAAGAGCGCCCCTCCATTTGCGACGGATGTCAAACTTCGTCTTTACTTACACTTGGCTATACTTGACAGCGCATTTGCTTGTGGACGACTTTGCGGCGGCTGGCATCTATCTCTTTGAACCGGTTCCCATCAGTCTGTTCAGAGGTCTGGGACTAGGTGCGAAAGATGAAGGATGGCTCTGCTGGCACAGGAGTGCCATCTTCTGGCATTCTGGCCAGCATTGGTGGGATTCTGGTATTGCTGCTTGAGCTTAGACTTCTATGATATACAGCAATGTAGAGACTCTCTAGAATATATGCTTGAGTTAAGAGAATGTAGTTGCAGATGCCTGAAAGCTTGCATTGTGCTATTTATTCGATCGGACATGGCGTGAACTATTGACCCTTATGTACAATATTTTGTTTTCGAAAACTGCGCCACGACAATCATTTCAACGACCTCACTGCTTGTAAAGCCAGATGAGCTTACTTTGGTAATCGCCCGCCCATTGCAGGTTTAAACCGGCGTTCATAAGAGTAGCACCGCTGCGGGTAGTGTTGTCCGCATTGTTCCAATACCGGGCTGAGGGGTCCAAACCTTGCAGTTTAAGCGGTGGTGGCGCAGGCTTGATGGTCGACTGCTGCTGGAAAGCGAAGACGATTGATTCATTACTCGACTTCGATACGAATTGAACGGCAGGCCAGTTGGAGTTGTCGGGAATGGCTAGACGGTAGAAGTCGCTTGAAATGACGATCGGGTTGACCTTCTGGGCCGTCTCGATGATTGAAGGCACAGCCTCGCTCTCATCCGGACTTAGCTCGCTGGGGTTCAGTTCGAAGCCGAAAGAGCCGCACATCATGGCGACGTGGGCCCGGTAGGTGATGGATATGTTGCGCTGGGTCATGCCGTTTGGCACAGCGGACACGTGACAACCCATGGAGCTTGGAGGATACACGACAGAGGTCCCCAGTTGAATTCTTAGCCGATCTGACGCGTCTGTGTTGTCCGACGTCCAGTGCTGAGCCCAGTAGTGAAGTAGACCTGGATCAAATTTACCACCTCCTGAAGCACATCCTTCCCACAAAACGTCGGGAAATGTAGTGGTGAGGTTGTCAATCACACGGTACAGCCCAAGCATATAGTTGTAGTCTGCGGCCGGATTTGGCATTTCATGTATGCCACGGTTATTGTCTACGTCTTGTCAGCCTTGAGTGATAACAGAGAAACTGGATTTGACTCACCCCATTTGACGTAGTAAATATTAGCGGAGTTGATGATGTCTGAGACCGCACCAATGATGAAGTCTTGGACCTCTTTCTTCCCAAGGTTGAGCACCAACTGGTTCCTCGTGAGCGTCCTGGCGTGGTTGCCGGCTGCCATGACCCAGTCTGGATGCTCATGATACAGAGATGAGTTGGGATTGACCATTTCAGGTTCAACCCAAATACCAAACTTCAGGGTATCAGTTCCATTTGATCCGCTAGACGAGTTGGCCACAGATAGCTTATTCACATCCTGTACCAGTGGCCCAAGGCCATCCGGGAACTTGGCAGGGTTTGGAGTCCAATCACCCAGACCCATTGTGTCGTTGTCACGAGGATACTTGACACCAAACCAGCCGTCATCCATGACTAGAAGGCGGATGCCCAGTCCTGCAGTCTCCTCAGCAAGCGACTCGATTGCTGTATCGTTGATATTGAAAAAGTTTCCCTCCCAAGAATTTATCAAGGTTGGACGAGTTTCGAAGGTAAATTTTGACCGCGACAGATGGTTCCGGTAAAGGTCGTGGAATGATCGTGACATCCCCCCAAGACCTGAATCAGAATAGACAGCAACTGCTTCTGGTGAGTTGAAAGACGCACCCGGGCTCAATGGTATGCTACTGTGTAGAGAGTTCAAGCCAAGAAGTACTCTGACGAAACCATTGGAAAAGCGCTCAGTCGTCGCTTGAAAGCTTCCCGTATAGATGAGACTGAAACCCCATACTTCTCCTGTGGACTCCGTGGTGGTAGATGGAAGCAAAGCAAAGAAAGGGTTGTGGAGATGGGAGGAATACCCTTCGGTGCTTCGAAATCTGCGAGAGTCAGTCGCTCGTGATCGAGACAATCAACCGTGTCTGTTCTCTGTCTTACCCAGTTTCACCATAGGTGACTTTCCTCTGAACCCTATTTCTCTCATGTGCCCAATCGCCTTGCAGTTCCAGAAGATCCAAGTCCAGGTTGGGAAGGTCAACACTAAAGCTGGCAGCACGTTCGATGGTAATGTTACTAGTACCATTGTTTGTGATCTGAAAGCTTCTAGCAATCGCGTTGTACTTCGGAAAGATGGAATAGGACAACGTTGCTGAAACGTCGGAATAATTGTCGTAAAGCCGAACTATCAGCGTAGATACGTCGGTGGCATTACCATAAGTTGCTGGGAGGCCTGGCAAAGCAGGCTTGCCTTCAACGATTTCATGTGAGCAATAAGTGAAGGCAGATACAGTGTCTCCGTCCGCGTGTGATATATGGATTGCCGGAAGCCTGAAGTCGCTGCGTCCAATATCTGGGAATTCACGGCGGTCGTTAGACAGGCCATCAACCCATCCACCTTGGAAGAGGTATGCAGGCTCTGTGAAATCATCGGCGGGGCCGCCAAAGTGGTCTGAAAAGAGATCGCCAGAAGTTGGATCGACATGGAAGAGGTAAGATACATTGTCGCCACTCAACGTGAAGTTTGTCCCGTCGGCTTTGATAGCTTGGAGATGTTAGCATCAGGCTTGTCCCTTGCTGTTCGCAACCAACAGAGCTCGTGGACTTACCAGCCTGCACCACCGTGGCTCCTAGGAACGGAACGAGTAACAAAGATAGGCCTGACATGATGGAGGAAGGGCGGATTGAGTGATCAGCGAATGATGCCCACTGCCGTGATAACTGCTGCTTGTCACACAGGTACGGGAAGTGTTAACCATCATCTTCATTTCTGCCGACAACGTGGTCACCATAAAATAGACGAACGAAGTTGAGTTCATGCATGTGGAGCCGAAGTCCAATGGCCAACCCCGCATATCCAGATCATGAACAGATGCTAAGAGGCAGCGATTAGACGCTCTTATTTATTAGTCTTCTTGTACCACCACCGTTGGTTCGATTAGAAGCTCCATCAGCCAAAAGGTCTTGGCAGCTGGGTGCACTTATCTGACCTCGTAACGAAACATCTTTACTTCAACCGGGCGTTTCTCTATCAAGGAATCAGGTTTCCCATCACACTGGTACGTTCAGTGGATTCGGGATTCTTAGGATTACATGTTTTGTTACCTGAACGGTCGTTTGGATTAGGTGGTTCTGTATGGGAAGCTTACCCAGGTACTACAAAGCACATACGGTGCGCCGTGCTCAGCATGGCATTTCAAATCGAACCGGCGGTGGCATTTGTACTGTACACCAGAAAACGAAGCACAGAAGGGCCGATGCTTTCTGGGAAGAGTCCACACTATTGCATGTCTGGTTTGATCCACAGAGGGACCGCTTGTAATCATGATATCGCACAGGTGGAGGACCTCGGGAAGTGGGCGCATCCCTACCAAACTCTCACCAATGTTGAAGCTGAACATCATCAGGATGAGTTGGTACCAGTGGGTTCGCTATTGCTCAGCATCCATTGCCAAGCACATCGTGTTTACATCGCAGCAATCTTTGGATTCGGCGGTATTCCAGAGTCTTGGCCACCCTTCTTGTCGCTCGTAACCCTCGTGTTGAGTTGATCCGCCCTATTCTGGACCTGAGCTCCATGGTCGGTGGTATTGCATTCCTGTAAGCGTTCGTGAGGATGAGTTGATGAAACTGTTGCTCGGCCAAGCTTGCCAGGCGGATCATGTTTGCATGATTGTGATCCTTAGATTCGACGGATTTCCATAGTCTTGACCGCCATTCTCCCTGACCCTGTCGTCGCTAATGACGCTCGTGCTGAGTTGATACTCTATATTCCGAATCTGAGCTCCATGGTCAGTGATATTGCATCCCTACGAGGGTTCGTTGCCGGTGCTTCTCCAGGTCTATATCCTTAAACGCTTTGTTTCAATATATCAACAACAGAGCTTCACAACAGAATCCGAAATGGCTCGACTGGCGATTCCAACAAACACTCATCGCAACATCATGTATGCTTTCCCAGCAGACTCTCGGGCGGATGACTTAATCGGGTCTCCCAGCGACATTGTTGGAATTTCGAAAGAGATTCGTTAGGAGCGAGGCTTCCGGGTCACTTCCATGGTTGCAACATGATCGCCTTCTGTGTCATGAGATGAAACTCACGGAACAGGTTGGATATAAGGCCTCTCGAACCGCATCTTTGAGTGGTGAATGGGTCATACCTAATCATTATATGATACTGGACTCTTGCCAAGTCCCTACAGGTTAGGCTGTCGCCCTGTTAGTAGTGTTTCTTCTGACAACCATCGCTGTCACGTGGAATGAACAAGGTCATGCACGCCACAAGCACTATTGACTGATGTTAAACGCCAAGATCAGTTCGACGACAGCATCTGGAAAATACAGGTCTCATATCGGGATGGTTGAGTGAGGAGAATGCACTGCGACGCCAGATTTCGATGTGTTGCCGCAATGAAGCATCCGTGCCTCATCTGACTACTGGCACGGGCCTTTCCACGGAGCTTTACTGTATGCGAATGCCCTAGCGACCTGATCATATCTCCAGCATCCATCCTCCACGCCATGGCGGAGCCGAGCCCGAGCGCCATTGTCTCTTCTCTTCCAAAATGGGAGCCTTGTGAGAGCAGTCATGTTCCTTTCCGTGGTCTGCGATGCAATGGGCAGCTGTTGCAGACTTTAAGATTGGCAGGACGTATGATTCTTCTCTTCTCAGCGCTGGAAGTTGAGGGTCGAAAGGGGAATGCTATACATAGCTCATGCGTCCCGCCTGGAATGGTCGTCGATGTCCTTGGAAAGGGTTGCAACATGATGAAACGCCTTGCGGCTTGCGTCTTCGCCAGGGGATCTGTCTGTAGCATAGATATTTTCCGCCTGTCGCGGTGCGATCCCTATTAGAGCATTGAACGGAGCCGCCGCTGGCAATCAGACATGGAGTCTCACTAAGATGAGGATCTCACTAAGGGCAGACTATGTTGGTCATCCGCATCCCTACCACACATGCACGGTCCTCAACTCAAGGATTAAGATTGAATTGCGAAGCAAGACTTCTCTGGCGACGCCCCATCGAATCCATTGCGATCGCTTCGGTCGGCCTCACCTCCCAAATGCGAAGTGGCTGCGCAATGGAGGTGACACATCAACGTCGGCCATGCCCAGCCTCCCGTTGCCTGTCTACTACTGTATAAGCCATGGCCTCACTGGTGTACAGTACGTTGGTGACGATTGGGGTTGTTTGGTGTGAAGGGCGTTCAACAAACGCTGGCCATCAATAAGCTAGATTTACAGGGTATAGCCGGTGGAACAAGTCCTCTCTCTCGAATATCACAGGTGATAACGTATCATAGTGTCGAGCCATCTCGAACTGGGTCTGCCTTGTAAACGGATGAGCTGGTAGGTACTGGTAAATAGCCAGTCAGCGATTTGACACGTTACAACTGCCCAACCTTGCTTCAAGCCAGGGCGTGACATGCAGTGCGAGTGTGTCGAGTGCCCATATTGATTGAACAAATCTGTCTCGTCTCGGATCCTCTCACCACAGAGCGCTATAGAGACTCATCTCGTTCGCACCACCGGAATGTTGTGATCTCTCATTAGGTGTGACCGACTACCGCTTTTCATCCGCCGTCGCCTGCTGCTAAGTGTCTCGCGATTCCACCACCACCGTGTGCCTGTACGGGTGGTGCACGCTCGTGGAGGACGCACTGCACATTCGTCTCTCACCTGTGCCTCCAGCTCTGCTAGCCTCACTTGCAGATTGGCTATTGTTGGAATTGCCCATCGCCATCACTGCCCGAGTAGCATTCAATTGCAGCCGAGTGCCAACGAGCCAATCCAATCCCGCGCTCACACGTCACCAGCCACCGAGGGAAACACCGTAACATTACCTACCTACTGTACCTACTTTCCCTTGTCTTGCCTACACCACCGCCACACCGTTACTGTCTAATCTACACCCTCACAAACACGCCATTCCTTTTCGACGCATCCCGCACCCTCGATTCGACGACTTGGCCACACGGATGGGCGCGACATCCATAGAGACCTTGACTGCGCGGCAGCATCGAAAGCTTAACTGCCCGGTTGTCTCTCTCAACGCTCTCTGACCTGCAGACATGGCGACACGTACTGGTAGTAGAGCCATAACGCAAACGGGCGATATCTTGTTGGTTGTTCATGACTTCGTCGCCCGCAGTCCGGACGAGTTGAGCTTGGCGAAAGGTGATCGGATAGAGTTGATCGAGCGAGATGATGACTTCGGCGACGGTTGGTTCCTGGGCAGACACTTGACAAACGGCAACACTGGGCTGTTTCCCGAAGGTGAGATCGCCTCGACAACTACCGTTGTTCTGCGCTTGGATGTCAGACTGACCCAGCCTAGTGTACACAACGCCAGCACCAAAGGGCACTTTCGCTGGCCTGAATAGTCGTCGCGCAAGCGAAGGTCCTTCGAAGCCAGACCAGGACACCACCTCGACCGTACCTCAAATCCGCCATGCCTCCACAGGCGCAATGCAATCACGGCCGAGCAGTGCCAACACACTCGGCCCAAATAACGATTTCCTGGTCGACTCCCCTGTACAGCCACCTGCCTCTACAGTCCCGGCACAAAACAACTCACTAAACTCTCCCGTGATGAACGAAACTCTGAGTGTCATTGACGAACACATAACGGATATGAGCACCCCCAGACAGTCTTACCTGACGAATGCGAGCAGGCGGAACAGTTCTGTGTACAGTGGGGCCCGAGCCAGCAGGATTTCATACATTGCTGGTCATGAAACGGATGAGGAGGAAGCCGCGCTACATACAGAGGAGGAGGTCCTGCAGTGGTCACCTGATCGGGTTGCAGAGTATTTGGAGGATCACAACGTCGAGAAGATGCATTGCGAGGTCTTCAAGGAGCAAGAGATATCGGGCGAGGTCCTTTTGGCCATGGATCAGAGCAGTATCTTCATCAAAGAGTTTGACTTGGGCCCAGTCGGCCGTCGTCTCAAGACCTGGCACAAGATTAAGGCCCTGCAGGACGAAGTTCGCCGTGCCGATCGCGCCCAGCCGTCAAGCGTATCTGACTATTCGGTCGCAGAAGATAGCATTGGTGATGCCGTGCACAGAGTGCGCAGCAGCACTACCGGGTCAGTGCTTCCCAGAGCTCTAAGTACTGCAAGTCGGCAAGACGGGCCAGCGTCACGCAGCAATACACTACAGTATGCTGGTCAGCCGACCTTGACTGTGAGCAATGCCAATTCGCCACTCCAGAACATAACATCGATGGCAAGACCGGAGAATGCCTACAGACCATCAGCCCAGACAATCAGACAGATGCAACACAGCCGACGGCACTCGAGCATAGATTCCCGGCAGAGTGCCTCCTTCGAGCCTGATCGCACTGGGCATCACCGACAGTCATCGCTGGAGCAATTGTGGCAACCGAGTAAGACCGTTGGGAAGGGCACATCACGCCATAGCCATGCAATGAGCTCAGACTCTACGCCACACGCGCGCACCCGCGATTCTAGCCTCATTTCTATGACGGCATCAGATATAGACAAAGGCTACCACTCGTCAACAGAGCTTGATGGTCGTAATGGGAAGGGAAACGTACTGCACAAGAAATCTCTATATGGCTCTGCCAGTCCTGGACACTCTCGCACCAACAGCATGCTTATCAACCGCGAGAGGAGCACCACTCAACCAGGTCAAGCTTCTCACATAGACGCTTCTCCCGCAGTGAGTCCAATTGTTGAATCACCCAGCAGCCTAAGTCGTTTCAAATTCAGCAATCTCCGTGTCAGCAGCTCTCCAACGATCCAGCAGAAGGAAATGAGACTTGCTGACTCCTCACCAAACCCGATTGTGACAAAGTTGGAGTACGACGACACTGATACGCCCAGGATCGATACAGGAGTGGATGGTTCATTCTCTAAAGGTCAGCAGAGTGAGACATCTAGTAACAAGGCCACTCCTAGTCCATCCAGCTCTACCTTTGCATTCTTCAAAGACAAGCATAAAACGCCTACGCTTAGAACAATCAGCGATGCCGTCACAAGGAAAGAGAAGCGTATGTCCCCGATCGCAGTGGACAAAGTGTCTCCTACAGACAAGGAACACGTGAGCTCCCCTAGCAAAACCGGGTCAACAACACCCAGCACGGAGAATCAGAGCTTCGATCTACCAAAGTCCGAACTTCAGAGCCGAACCTCTGCTGGTTCCAGTGGTAATCTCATGCCACCACCACAATCGGGCCAGCGTAAGTCCGCAAGACCAGGGACCAAGAAGTCTACCTCGGCCTACACAAGAGGCTTGGAAAGGAAGTCCCCTGCTGAGTCAATGCTGGGATGTGACTATTCGGGCTGGATGAAGAAGAAGAGCGGTAGCATCTTGGCCACCTGGAAACCAAGGCTATTTGTTCTAAAAGGGAGACGACTATCTTATTACTACAGCGATCAGGACACTGAAGAGAAGGGTTTGATTGACATTTCCTTCCACCGTGTTCTGCCTGCCCATGATGAGAAGCTGACAAGCTTCCATGCCACCGTGACGGGTGCAAGCGGCGGCAATTCCCAAGGAATGTCTAGTAACCCTAGCAGCCCCATAGTTGGCACGGTCCCAACCCTGGCAGAACAGGACTTGAGAAATCATCCAGCACCTCAAGGAGAGATGGATGAAGGGTTGTTCATCTTCAAACTTGTCCCGCCTAGGTCGAACAATCTTGCCAAGGGTATTACCTTCACAAAACCTACCATTCACTACTTTGCGGTCAACAGTCGTCAGGAGGGTAGGTTGTGGATGGCTGCTCTAATGAAGGCGACCATTGACCGTGATGAAAACGGTCAGGTCACCACGACCTATAATCAAAAGACCATAAGCCTTGCCAAAGCACGTGCCCGAATGGAGAGGCCACCAGCGTTAAAAGAGGAGGCCGAAAGAGTAGAACTGGATGCAAGCACCAAACAGCCTAGTGAAGCTGGTGGAGCGGATAGTGACAACGTGGGGCTCGGTATTGACAACACAAACATGGCCGCTGCAATTGCCGCTATTTCAATCGACAACAGGACAAGGTCTAGCGAGCCGGACACCGCAACTGAAAGCACAGCTGCTGAAGGTCCTGTGGTGCCTGTCAGCTGAGGTGATAATATCCAATGTTTCAGTGACCAGACAAAGCTCGAACGACCGCTTGGGCTGGGAGTTTCCAAGTTGAGTACGCAAACCAAGCCCTTTGCTGAATCTATGATGCATGGCGCTGTTTCCTCGAAATTTGAGTTCGGAATGACACATTATACCCATCTGGTTTGCTATGTTTTGATCCACGGCTCTGATTCTAGTCGATATAGCTTAGCAATTTATGCATGACAATGATGAACCGAGCAGAAAATCTAGTCATAATAGACACATGAAGTGAACAAGACCCTCTTGTAAGATCGCCGAGATTTTGCTCGTTAAGCATTTGTAATAGTGAGCTATTCCATGCGCGTCTCCCTCTACGTTCGTGTTGATGGATTGAAGCTCATCGGTGGGACTGAGCCTGGAAATATCTGGGGACACCTTCCACCGGATGTCAGTAGGCTGGCTTTCGTTGCAAGCTTAGGTTATGTCAAAGTGCAGTCATCTATATAGACCAACCACCTTGGGACCACTGCTCCCTCGTAATTCGATTAACATCCGCGGACCATCTAGCCTCAAGTATATGTGGGTTTCATTGTGCGCCGAAATGATTCGAGAAGGAGGATAAAGTACCGAAATGGCACAATGAACGCCGTGGACTGAAGTCATTCAAAACCTAGCCATCAATGGCCAATGGGCGAGAATGACATTACCATTCTTGGATTTCGCCGGGTTGTGGCTTGTACATGCGCACGATTTTGTCACAGTTCAGCAAGCAAAGCGGATCAAATGCTTGCTTCATCTTGTTACGAGGGTTGTCAGCATCGATGCGGGCAGTGGGGGTGGTATTGAAGTTGTAGTCAATCTTACTTTGCGCATCAGGTCAACAGTGGAGTTACCGATCTCATGCGGTAGATAGTCCCGCTTGACAATTCCTACACCATGCTCTCCCGTAGCAGTACCTTCCATCTCAATTGCTCGTTTTACCATTCGATGCACCACACCCTCGGCAACGTTGTGCTCTGCATCGTTGTACAGAATGATAGCGTGGAAGTTACCATCGCCAACGTGACCTACGATGGACCCGATGAGGCCAGAAGTCTTGATGTCCGCTTTTGTTATCTCGATGATGTCTGGTAGACGGGAGATTGGGACGGCCACGTCGGTTGTCCAGACGTGATCGCTGTCATCCCGCTTCTTGGCCATCAAGGACCACAGTGCTTCCTTCCTCGCTGACCAAAGTTCTTTTGCTTCTTGCTCGGTTCGCGCGAACTCGAACGATTTCGATCCGGTGGCTTTCCCGAGCTTTTGCACGATGCCGATATGCTCCTTGACACTGGTCGGTGTGCCTGCGAACTTGAAGAACAGAGTGGGTGCTTCAGCCCATGAACGTGACGTCGTACCCGCGTCGTTTATGCATTTCATCTGAACGTCGTCCAAGATTTCAATCGCCGCAATAGGAACACCTTCGCCAACCACGCGAAACACGCACTCTGCAGCCTGGCGAATTGTAGGGAATGCACACACAGCAACAGATGTATTCTGAGGCTTAGGCGTCACTTTGAGAGTCGCCTCAGTGACCAGGCCCAGTGTCCCCTCGCTACCGATGAAAGTGCGAGTCAGATCGTAACCTGCGGATGACTTGCGAGGTCGCTGCTTTGTCTTTATGATTGTTCCATCGGCAAGGACGACCGTCAAGGAGAGAACCCAGTCCTTCATTGTGCCGTACCTGTATGCATTTGTGCCCGAGCAGCCAGTTCCAACCATGCCTCCTATCATCGCACCTGGACCTGGATCAGGGGGGAAGAAAAGGTTTTCCTCTGCAAGCATCTCATTCAAGCCCTCCCACCCAACCGCCGGTTGGACGATTACATCCAGATCCTCCTTGTTCAGCTTGAGGATCTGGTCCATCCGGCTGAAATCCACACAGACACCACCCTTCGTCGCTGCGAAATGCCCTTCAAGACTTGTGCCACCAGAGTATGCCGTCACTGGGATTCGTCTCTTGTGGCAGACCTTCATAATCTCGCTGACGTCTTCTGTGGTGGCAGGCTTGATGATCGCAAATGGGACATCACCTTCTTCCGTAAGCTTGCTACTCCACTCCGAACCTGCATGGGCCTTGCGCTCAAACTCTTCGGTCGATACGTTGTCCTCTCCCACGATTGCAACGAAGTCAGCCCATGCGGCCTGCAGATTGGCCGGGCTGATGTCATGCTCTGGCAGCTTAACCGAAGCAAGCGGTTGTGTGGAGTGCGGGTCGGCCTCTTTATAACCTGACTTTCCCAGGTACCATCCTCCGAGGATGCCTACCAGCAAAACGAAGGGTGGTATCCATGCCTTGCTACTGCTCCGCGCTGCACGAGCAGCATCGAGATGGGCGCCATAGCGCGCTTCGTCTGCTCGCTCGCGCTTCACACGGTCCTGCGTTGACTGGTATAGCTGCCCTTTGAAGCTGTCCTTTTCGAGCGAAGCGGGAGTGGTGCTGAATGGTCGGAGGTGCTGTGAAGCCCGCACGGAAGATGTGCGCTCGAGATGCGCGATTCGGTGCGACAGAAGCCTCGACATAATTGCGAATAGCCCCAACAGGCGTCTCGCAAATTGGTCGGGATATGTCAAACAATCTTAAGGTGAAGGAGCAACAGATGGGGAGGGGATTGCGGGCTTTCAATGGCTCAAAAGCCGAGGACGTAGGTAGGGTACAGTAATCACAGTAAGTACACCTGCAGTAGATAGATCAGGTGCTGTCGGCCATGACTTCGTCTACCTCGGTATCTAGCCTAGTCGGGTAAGCCGTCAGAATACACATCCCGACCCTTCTCCGCATTACTGCACCTAAGAGGCAGAGTTCATAATACGACAACTACGGTTACCGCCAGCTTTGGGTCTTTACGGCGTGTGACCTTCTCGAAAATAGGTAAAGGGTGCATTTCAAAGCAAATGGCTCTGGCCAAAGAGCTTCTTGATAGGTGTTGATATAACTAATTTGCAAGCATGTTGAGCACATAGCTACAGTCTTTCTCGTGGCTGGCTATGGCGTGATCGATACTGGTTGATATGCTCGGCATTGCAAAGCACATCCGCAATTAGCACATTATGAATCGTAATCAGTTGCTCAGGGGTGATGAGTGTGCTCTTGGCTGCCATGTTGCTGTTCAGGTTCATCTTCCCATGTGGCCAGAATCAATTTAAGGAACGCCCGATCGAGTCGGGGTAGATTTGCGGCTGTATCAAAAGCGTGTATTGCATAGTGCGTGCGTCAGTAAAAGTACCGCCTTGTACTGCAGAGCCACTCTCCTCGTAGTCTGGATTACAGTTAACGATGATGAATGTCATAGCATTCCAGCACAGCTGGCCCAGCAATGTGACTGCTGGATCTTGGTGTAGAGTTATTTCAAGGTGTGCTGCCACCCCAGTTTGGACGAAATAATCTTGTGCAAAGAATGCAGACACTCCCGATTGTCCATCTCCAGGATTATTTGAGAAATTACGGCCATTCAAATTGTTCGATTCGCAGGCAACACGGAGGACCTCTAGCAGGGGGCTCGGCGATACATCCACCATACCTTTAAAACAACGAACTCCGTTCGTTTCAGTAGGTGTCGGATTAACAGGAGGATCGGTTGCATTATCACTTGTAGAAGGAGCTGTGTCCCGGATCACCTTCAGAGCATAAGATTGCGAAGAGAAATCTTGCTGCCTTGGGGCTGGCCCACTGTCGAGCACCGGACTTTGAGTTTGATCTGGTGTGCCACAGTCCATAACGATGTCGTTGGAGGTACAGGCTGCCTGCTGTCTGGCAACTTTAGTGGGCGTGAATAAGGGTTCTGTAGAGACCTCGGCTACAGGACGTCCGAAGTCCTGAACGGCTGAATCTTTGTTAATGTCAATGCGATCGTCATCGATTTGTCCCTCTTCAACCCCAGGAGTGCCCGTAGCACGTGGCCGCACCTTTGGAATCCAGCTGCTATATGTTGGCATACGCTGATTAACCGGTCCAGGATTGATATGAAGCACAAAGACCAATTCGGATGTGGCATCCGAAGGTCCGATGGTTCCACCAGAAGTCATACCGGTAGTCATACCGTAGTTCGTATCGGATTCGTCACACAATTCCGACAGCTTTTGGAACATGAACGAACAAGTCGAGGGTGATAGCGCACATACTTGTCCATGAAGGGCACTGCAGTGGACCTCAAGCTCTGCTTGCTGGCCGTCGGGCGTCTTCATATGAGATATGGCTGCAGTGAGTCCACCTGGTCCTTCACCCGGCAATGGTGTGGTTTCCTTGCAGCTTCCTGGTGAGCTGCATTTAAAGTATTTGTTACAAAAATCATCAAAAACCTCGACAAGTTGGGTGCTGTTGGCGTTTGGTGCATTGCTGTTGTGCAGGCAGGTGTATCCCCCGACAAAGTCATTATTGTGCAAGGTTCCTTCTACGCCGTCTGGCGTGGGATCATACCTACGTTCCTCTACAGTCTGCGAGCTAACCTCACGTGCGTCGTTCTGCTTGGATATATCTTCAACTGGTGGTTGACCTTCCAAGTTTCCGGATCCCGTCTGTTTGCGTCTCGTACTAGTACCGTAGTGAGTGCGAAAGCCCGACGGAGTCGACGAAGGGGGCTCAGCATAGTCACTGTATTGCTCTGGTGAAGACCGCATGTTTCTCACGGAACTCTGGCCATAGTAGCCGTCATAACTTTGAATAGAGATTGCTGTTTGACTCGACGTGAACTCATTCAATATCGCCTTGGAAGTCGCCTTGAGAAGGACTAATTGGAGAATTGCGAGCCAGGCCAGCATGGTCTCTTTGTAATCGAAGCAGTGTAAGCCGTGTCAAAGATTGTGCGTCATATACCTGATGTCTGGACCTGGAGAGCACTACGATGTGCGAGATCTGTGTAAAAGTGTCAGAAGTACTTTGATATTGAACGATATACTTGGCGTATCCTCAAGTCAGCCACGGGTTTGTCTGTTTTGTTCCTTTGTCAAAATATGGATTTTGTTTGGTATTGGAAGGAACAAGGCTTATATATACGAAAGCAAGAAGATGGCTGAAAGCCCTCAATGCATCTATCGGAATGCTTCATCCAGACACCACGTTTGAAGCCCTCACCGGTACGACCCTGGCAAATAGTAATTGTGCCATAGTTTGCTAAGGTATGGCTATTCCCCATCGCATGGATCCGGTTAGACGTATGCAATGATTTCTTAGTTTCGACCGTGACAAGGTTCAGACTGAATATATCTTTGTTACCACAAAGCAGTCATGACTTTGCATGCTTTGTAGTCTCAGGGTTATCAGCGGCAGAAGGCACTAACTTTGACAATGCCTGTCACTTACGTGAGCCTCTGAAACAGCGGTACTGTACTGTACTGTACCTCGCTTCGCAGACATAGGGCCTTGTTTCCGCCGTGCGTGCACATTGAAACCCCCTTCTATGATTTTATTCTATCGCAGCTCAGAACATGAGAGCGCCCCATAGACTTCTCAGGTGCGAACTGTGATATCGTCACAGGACATGTATTGATCCAGTCGACTTGATTATGCCTAGGAAAGAGCCATGTGTTATTGATCAAACAGCGATCTGAGTTCTTGGATTTGGACAGCATCTGCCTGCCGCATGAGCTCTAGACGTGGCTACTTTCTTTCAGGATGTTAAACTGGCTATGAATCTCATATCTAGCGAGATTTGTTCTCCATAGTCATTACTGCAAGGCGACTCGTATCTCGAGGTGTCTTGCAGGTTCTACAAAGCATACCTCGAAGCTCGTGACCAACTAGTACTTGGTAACCATTGAAATCAGAGCAAGGGATCACATGTGATAGCCCAGCGTGAGCGTGTAAGCGAAGGCAAAAAAGTCATATCGGCGGGTCTGTGTCCGTCTCCAAAAGCATCGGGTATAGTAAACGATGGGCACTTTCGAGTGCAATCACTCCAACAAGAGGGTTACTCTTCGAAGCTCTGTATTGGGAGCCATGGGGGATGTACCGATAACAAGCATCCCCAATGTAGATATTGTCTCACAGTCATTAGGCAGTCTCAAAGCCATTGGCCTAGAGGGTTGGATCGATCAAAGCGCGATGAGAGATTCCCCGCTACTCTTCCCGCCATTGGTTCCCAGCGCCGAGACTTGATCCAAGTGATATAAAGTAAGGGAGTACGACTCGTCGACAACACTGGATATAAGTTCGAGGCCGCAGCTGAGAGGGGCACCGAGGTATTGAAGCTCCCCTGGATGGGATTTGCGCATGGCCGACAAAGGATCGATGACTGAACCAGCATTGACATAAACAAAAGCCAACGATGTAAGGTCTATTCAGATGATCATCTACGACGGTACTTTCGCGTGGGTCCTGACCTGGGCACTCATCGGATAGGATAACCAAAAGCTGTGGTGTTGCTTTCGCTTCTCATGATCTCCGTGAAGGACAGGATAGGCCACCATGGCAGGGGCGCCGCTATCACCGAGTCGATTTGCCACGAAGGCGTGGGCGAAGGTCATGAATTCTCCAACGTCGAAATACTCAACAAGCTTGCTCTGTTGCAACGCGTGCAGTCCAACACGAACCCAATGCTCCGGTTCCTCGGGAGAGGTTGCTTCAGAAGGTAGGGCAATGTCTTTCTGGATCAAGCGATCCCGAAGCAAGGACTGAACCTCAACGGTGTGCGTTTTGGCGCTGTCAGATACAAGGATGTTGCCAATGATGCCTTCATGGTCTTCGGCTTTCGTGGAAGACAGGAGGTACGTTTGCGACGTTTCATCCCAGGCAGCGTGGAAATGCACCGGCTCTGGATGCCTCTCTTTGTGGATGAAGGGAGTGTGGTGCTGGTGGGGCTCGATTGAGATCATCCACTTGTGCTCTGCGCGCCGGTATCTGTGGGTCCCCGCATCAGAGCGATCGATGCCCTTGGTGGCAGAAATGTATATATTCGCCGAGGGGTGAGTGTGAGAATGCATGATGTTCTTACGCGACATAACCCTGTCGTTGCTCATTGAAAGAAGGGCAAGGCATCCCTCTGTATTTAAAGCGCTGGCTAGTTGAAAGAAGCAGCTCACCACCTGAGATATGCTCATGTCTGTCCCGGAGCCTTCGGACTTTCTCTTTTGAGGAGGGGACGCAATGACGTAGGTATCGGCCAGCCACCACTACCTTACCTAACCTACCTAGGTACCCCTACCTACTGCATGCTACCTACAGTATACCTTTGGAACATAAATACTACCCAAAGGCTGGCCAGCCAGGCTCGTCACTGATGTACTTACCTCGCTGACGATCAAAAGACCAGTGTGCATGCTGTCAGGAGAAGCCGAGGGCGGCAGAATCTGCGCGCCCTTGCAGTCGGAGGACAAATCTCCTCCCTGTTGGCAATGTTCTGCACTGGAACCATGGAACTCGTGCACCTTCTCCAGAATCGTAGTTTTACACATTCGTCTATGCTACTGCCAAGACTCCAGAGCGTGTTCATCGGCTCTCATACTATCGCTTGCCGAGGGAACAACTTGCGACAAAAAAAGACGTTACAGGTACAGGCCTTCCGGCTCACCCTCGCTCTTTGTCTTCAGCACGTTCTCCCTAGCCGCTCTGAAATCGGCCATGTTTACCCTCATTCTCCGTTCTCTCAGCGCCATCAGCCCTGCCTCGGAACAGATTGCTCTAACGTCTGCACCGCTGAGGTCATCCTTCAGCTGAATGAACTCCTCCAGGTCGACGTCGGGTGCCAGGGACATCTTGCTAGTGTGCAGGTTGAAGATCTTCTTCTTTGTGACTTGATCAGGATTCTCGAAGAGGATCTTGCGGTCAATGCGACCAGGACGGATGAGGGCAGGGTCAAGGGTGTCGATTTTGTTGGTGGCCATGATGACTTTGACATCGCCACGGTCATCGAAACCGTCAAGCTGGTTCAAAAGCTCCAGCATGGTTCGCTGGATCTCGCGCTCACCTCCAGAGGTGGAGTCGTAACGTTTTGTACCGATTGCATCGATCTCATCAATGAAAACGATAGACGGCGCATGTTCTGCAGCGGTTTGGAAGAGTTGTCGAACGAGGCGAGGACCATCTCCAAGATATTTTTGGATAAGTTCTGAGCCGACTATACGTAGGAAAGTAGCCGATGTCTGGTTTGCAACAGCCTTCGCGAGCAAAGTCTTGCCAGTTCCTGGAGCACCGTAGAGGATAACACCTTTTGGAGGTTTGATGCCCATCTCCTCGTATAACTCTGGGTGTAAGAGAGGTAATTCCACCGCCTCGCGTACCTCTTGAATTTGTGATTCTAGCCCACCGATGTCCGCGTACGATTCAGTGGGCGCTTTGTCAAGCTTCATCACACTGACTGCGGGGTCAGCATCATCGACCAACACACCCACAACGCTCTGACTCTTATGATGAAGGAGAATACTCGCGCCAGGTTCGAGAAGATCCTTGTCCACGAAGGACATGATACTGACGTAGTATTCGGGTCCAGTGGCGGAGGAGACAATGGCATGGTCGTCGTCGATGAGCTCCTCGAGATTTCCAACGCCCATAGGACTTCCACGCATATCATCCACTCTCGACCGTTCGTCAGCATTCCTATCCAGTGCGTCGCCTTCACTGCCAGCTGCTGCAGGAAGCTGGGTGTTGGTTGCCTTTGCCTTCCTTATCCTCTCTTGATTCTCGACGAATTCCTCCTCGAGAAGGAGGTGATCGTGTACACGCTGCATACGCAGATACCGTAGCTTGCATCGAGCTGTTGGATAGATGTTTGGAAGCTTTGCTGCGGCATTCGGGCCGGCAGCCTTCTTCTTCTTCCTCCCTATTCTGGTGGTTGGCTGTGGTGGTGGCTCGTACTTGGGCTTATCCTTCTTGCCATCCTTCTTGTCTCTGTTATCACCCGGCGGCCCTCCTGGACCTCCGCCGAGGCCAGATTGGTTTTGACCCTAAATCGATCGTTAGTACATACCCAAGGGTAACAGCCATGAACACCAGACCAACCATTCTCTATAGCACCAACCCAAAACAAGCTGTTGCGGACACGGTTATGCTTCTGATGGCGTACGCCAGTGGATCCGCAGGCACTTCTCAATCCACAGCAGGCGATGCGTAAGATTGTCGATGGGGACACTCAGGTGGACGGGTGTTTGCGCGGCTGATGAGGCGAGATGGGTAGCGATGCAGCGGATGCAATGATGCAAGCGTGGTGAAGCAGCGGCTTACAGTCAGTCAGTTCACGCGCGGCGAGATTGGTGCCTGGGAGCCTTAGGTTGCGCAGGCGCAGCGTGGTGCCAGAAAGCCTGGTCCGCCGATTGCCGCAAGTCGTGTCATCTAATCTCCGAATCACGAGGTTCCTACCTACCTCTGGCCTAGGTAATACGTCCAGCGGGCGTGAGGTCCCCACGAGGCATCGCATCGATCCATCGTCATGCTCCCGTTCTCGCCCATCCGCCGACTGCTTTGACCACCAGTGTGCCATTCACTTCCTCTGATTGACGAGCCACCGCCCTACTCATGCTCCATTCAAACAGACCCGTAGTTACTGCTGCAGTCGTGTTCAGAGTGTGCGGAACCGCCATATATTAGCCTCTCCACCAAGTCCGTCCAGCTCTCGAGACCTCCGCCTTGCCTCTCAAAACCACCATCTTGTTCAGGCCCCCGCAAGCAGAGCAGGTCTGGTCATTCGCAGCCGACCACCGTGTTCATACGATCGAATATATAAGAGAAGAGCCCGTGTGACCCCCTGCGGTGTGGGCTATTCTTGTTGTCTGCACTTGGCACCCGAGTTGGCAATACTACGCGGCGACGAGGATCCATTGCACGGCGTGCCAAGCCAACGTCTGCCTCCAACGGTAGCGACCATGGCAACGAAAAACAGACGACTGCAAAAGGAGATACAAAGTGTTCTACAAGATAAGCACTGTGGAATAACACTCACATCACCGACTGGCGGCGATGCCAGTGAGCTGACGGACCTGACACATTTCCATGGCCAATTCAAGGGCCCTCCAGACACTCCTTATGAAGGTGGCGAATACCGGATTGACATCAGGATACCGTCGGACTATCCCTTCAAACCGCCAGAGATGCGCTTTATCACGAAGATATGGCATCCCAACGTGAGCAGCCAAACCGGCGCCATCTGCTTGGACACGCTGAAGGAGGCCTGGAGCCCGATCCTGACGCTCAAGAGCGCCCTCATTAGCTTGCAAAGCTTGCTGTCAAGCCCGGAGCCTAGAGACCCGCAAGACGCGGAGGTCGCGGTGATGCTACTGAAGCGACCGGACGAATTTGCACACGTGGCACGACAATGGGCAATGCGATATGCAGATGCGCCACAAGCAGCGCCCGGCAGTGGGAAAACAGGTGCTTCCGGCTCTGGAGGGGTAGAAGAGGCAGAGTTAAAGGCGAGGAGTAAGGAAGAAGCCAAAGTCAGAAAGAAGCGCGAAGAAGAAGAACGACAACAGGCATACAGAGGCTACAACCGTGAAATGGTCAGCCAGTTTGTCAACATGGGATTCCAAGTCGAGCAGGTGGTCGCAGCGTTCGAATACGTGGGGATTGACAAGAATGATGGGCAAGAGTATGAGCTGGAGGAAGAGTATATTGGCGATGTGACAGCGAGGCTTTTTGGGGAAATGTAAGAGACTACCAAGGAGGAAATACGATCGAAGTCAAGGCGATGGACACGGGTGGCGTCCACAAGTCTACGATATCACGACCATCAACATGGGACCTCGACACGACAGAGTCCGAGGTTCGTCTTTCCAGCGATTTTCTAATTCATCAACTTGAGCGACAGCGCTTGCATCAATCTCGACAGTAGAGTCACGGGAGCCCAATTGGTCCGGTGATAGGTAGTATGAGTGCGGACTCGCACGCAACTTGACATGCACTGTAAGGCGGAAGCATAGGTGACAAACCCGATTATTAAACCTAAGGCAGTCTTCCCTGTGTGCATTGATATGTCTGCCAAAGAAGAACGCTCTCATGGACAATATCGCACCTCTGCCTGCATGCATCACGGATGTGCACACAGCGTGACACAACGTGGGCAGACTCGGTGCCCAGAAATCAGGCCCAAACGGTCCCGTCCGAACTATGACTGCAGTATGTACTTTCAGTGGTCGAGTAATAGTACAGTATACACGCTGCACTTTAGGCGAGTATTCACGGCCAACAGCCAGTGCCCATCCGCTTTCCGTTTAGGGAAAACGTTAAGAAAATAGCCAATCGATCGGCCGTTGCAAAGTCTAAACGTCAGCTGATAATGGCGATGAGACTTGGAGATCACTGTCGACCAAACCTGATGCCCGGCAGTCTCTTCGCATTTCATGTCCTCGCTTCTCCCCTCTGTCGTGATAAGAGATCCCTTCGATCCCGAGAGTGCGACAGGTACGGCGTGCAACAGCCTAAAGCGTCGGAACCCCAAGACGCTCCACCGTCACCACCCTTCATCTGCCCACTGCTGAACCATGACACTCCTAGAGCCCGTTGACATGCATGCAGCCTTGTTGTGTATCTGATATAATACTCCACACACTCGTTCCTCGGGAGACCCCATCGCATGTGGTACGTCGAAGGGAGAGCGGACACCAGCGGGTAACCACAGCTTGTTTGTGCAGCTTCTCTTTACGGTATTGCACGAAAGACAAGTGGTTGACGACACGCTCAGCGACTAGCCTCAATCTACACATGGATCGAGTCCACTGCCGTCCTAATGCCAGGCTGGCCCTTGATGGCCATGGACTGTGGGGGAAGCACAACGACTGGAGGATTTGATCTGACATGACAATCCTTCGTTGTCGTTGGCTGATCGTCTGATCCTGGAGAATGTTCGCCTTTCGCCCACAGGAGTCGGAGCCGCTCACTTCTCTCTGACTGAAGTCTGCTAAACGATCGTACCGTATTGCACCCGCCTGTCGTGGCCATGGTGCGCTGCATGTACGTGTACTTTGCCGTATGCATGCGTACCCGGTACTGTACCTATAGGCATGCAGTACCTACCTACCTAGATCTCGCGTGTGGTGTGATGCTATATCCGTGACATTCAACAAAGCTTCGACCCCTTTGCAGACCCGAGCCGTCGTTGTCTTCTATGCATGACGGACCTGCCACCGTGGTCTCTTGCTTCGACCCGCGTCTTGTCTGACGGAGCCTAACGGATGGACGCAGCATGCCTTTTCCAATTTCCTCTTCGGTCAATCACGGCATTCTTGGCCACCACGATTAGTATTGGCAACCCTGCGATGGTGTCTCCTACCTGCCGCGTTAACGATCGGGTGGATCATTCCCATCTCTGCCATGGATTGGGCCAATGATCTTGCAACGCCTCAGAAGTTGGGTCGAGTACTGCGTGGCACTGTACTTTCGAGTCTGCACACGGGTTGAATACATTGTTTGCTGCTTCTAGACGTACACAGATGATAAGTAGCCTTAGCTCCTCTCTTGCTATGTAGAAATACACAATATGGGAAAGCAGTACCATTCGCCTCCCCAACCCGCAGGTAAAACTGAAAGCTCAGGTATCAATCGGCTCGCCTTCTTCATCGGCCACCACATTCGGGTTATCGGTGGCAGGATCGTCGTCCAACTGCTCACCAGAGTTTTCGGCGTCGCCGCCACCGTCAGAGCTTCCGGCTTCAGGTCCGTGTCCCTCGTCTATGTCCTCGTCGTCCTCGTCATCGTCGAGGACCCGATTGACTTTCTTGCGCTGGTTGAGGCGAGTGGAGACCGCCTCATCAGCGTCGCCGTTGCCGGTGTCTTCTATTTCGCTGTCGCCGTCGTCACCTCCTAAGTTCTCACTTTGGTCGGGTGCCGGCGCCTCAAGCTCATCCTCAGAAGAGTCCTCCACCATTTCTGTCGACTTGAACTTGCCACTGGGAACGGCTTTGCCTTTCTTTTCCAACCTTCTCTTCTTCTTACGGCGTGGATGTTCGCTTCCGCTGCCTTCATCGGCACTATCAGACGCGGCACGGCTGCGGTTGCGACTCTTCTTTCCACTGTCACCATCGCTCTCACCGAAGAGCTCGGCATCATCATCATCATCGCTCTCGTCACTCTTTCTCTTCTTTTTCCTTTTCTCGCCTTTGGCTCTCACTTTCTTTTCCTTCTTCCTTCTCTCTCCAGTTTCAGGGTCGTCTGTGTATTCGGCCTCCTCTCTCTCTCTTTCCTCGTCCATCCGCCGGGCAATGAGCTCACGGTCTTCATCAGCCATTTTAGCCCGCTGTTCAGCAATCTTGCGCTTTTGCTCTTCAGCTTCTTCCTCCAGCCTTTTCTTAGCCTCCTCACGTCTGCGTATCTCTTCTTCCCTCTGCCTGCGAGCGGCCTCGAGCTTTTCCGCATTCTTTGCTTCATATTCTTGCTGTCGCTCTGCGGCACCGGCCAACTGCCTTTTCATAGTGTTTCGACCCATGTTGGCACGGGCCTCGAGATCTCTTGCAGGGAATGGTGGATTTGGTCCCTTGGCAAGTTCAGCGAAGGCAGCGATTGCATCGTCCAGACCCTTTTGGGCTGCTACCACATCGGCGCTTGTTTTCTGGGATTCGGGCATTCCATTGACGAATTGGGCAATCTGTATCTTGACGAAGGCGACGTTGAAGATGAAGTTGACATCGTCCTTCCTCTGCTCAAGGCCGAGTTCCGCATATGCAAGCGCTTCTTTGTAAGCAGGGAAGTTTCTCTCCTCCCTGCCCTTGAGCAACCATACACGCCCGAGACAGGCCAGAACATTGGCGTTGGTGCTATCCCCTCTAGCGAGAGCCAATTCATAGTTCTCTATAGCACGAGAGAATTGCTTGACTTCTGTGAAGACATGGCCAAGGTTCAAGTGCACGCTGGCGTCCCTCACACTTTCGCGCACTTTGCTGAAGATCTGAATGGCCTGGTTCACATCCTTCCTCTCCTCTGCGACAGCAATTCCTAAGCCCTGCGCTGCATATGCATTTTTAGGGTCTAGCGATAGAACCTTGTCGAAGAATTCCACAGCACGTAGATACATCTTGCTACGCCGCTCTCGGTTTGGAGCAGGCTCTCGTGGCATCTCTCGAGCAATCTGTAGATGCAAATTGCCCATAGCGGTCAACGAGTACAGGTCGTGCTTGTCGTGGCTCATGAGTGTTGCCTTGTAATGCTTCTGCTCCATATCGTCACCAACATTGAGAGTTCTCTTCTTTGCTTTGTTGATATACCAGCCATACATCGCGCGAATGTCGAGATTGCTGGGTTCGCTGTCTATAAGGTTCTTAATCTGACTGACAGCTTCTTCGCTGTGTACACCCTTCTCCAGAAGGGCAATGTATGCAAGTCTAGCGTGAGCATCGATGTAATCAGGATGGTTGCGTAAGAGGCTTGTGTAGACAGCCTTGGCCTCGTCCAACATGCCTTCTGCCTCGTGCGTACGCGCCAGATTGAAGCTAATGGTAGTAACCAGGGCGTCGGTCTCAAACCCTTCATCCCGATTTTTGAGCTTAACACAAGCTTCGAGAGCAGTGCGAAAGTCCTCATTCGCTTGTACATAATGACCACTCTGGAAGTGAAAGCAGCCGATGTTGTTCAGTAGTTGAGGGCTGAGAAGCTCTCTCATAGCTTGCTTTTCGGCAGCACTGTCATCAAGACCTTCTGGGATATCTTCTTCCGGGATCTCCTCAAGCTCCATTTGTTCGACCTGAAGCAGGCAGGCAAGAGCCTTTTCAGGTTGATCAGACTCATAAAGGCGAGCAAGATTCAATAGAACAGTCGAGTCGGGTGGAATTCTCCTCTTGGCATCTTTCCATGAGATCCTCACTTGTTCCAAAAGCGCGATTGCCTTTCTACGCTCGCTTGCCTTCTCGTCGACCTTGGAACCGGCCGACTGTGCAGCAAAGACTTCTTCGGCGTTCAAAACTCCGAGAAGAATCATCGCCTCAACTGTTCCTTTACCATGTGGACTGGCCAGCAATTTGTCCAGTCTGAACTTTGCTCCATCGTAGTCCTTCAGAAGGGTCTTCAGTTGCGCTGCACCGAACTTTGCCGGTAGGTAGCCTCGTTCTTCACCACCTCGAGCCTGATCTGCCTTGAGATAAAACTCAGCCGCCTTCGCAAAATCGCCTTCGAAATGTTCCTTACGAGCTAGCAGATACCAACCGTCAGATGCCACAGCATTGACATCCGCACGCTCAATGGCGCGCTTTGCGAGTTTTTCAACTGTTCCCCAAGTCTTTCTAAGGAGGAAATAGCCACCAAAGGTACAACAGGTGAGGGCATGCATATCGTCGAGTTTGAATGCGGTCTGGGTGTACGTTGTCATTGCTTTCTTGTAAACCGGTGCAAAAGCCGGGTCCGTGGTATTGTAATGGCAAGCTTCGTCTAGATGGTACAGACCCAGGAGGATGTTGGCAATTGTACTCTGCGGGTTCAGGTCTAAGCTACGTTGCCAAGCCTGCAAGGCCATCTGCTTGTGTCCCAGACTCCAATAGCAAGCACCGATTCCAATCCTAGGATCTGGGTCAATCATGTCTGGCGCTTTTTCTAGCACTCGCTGATACAATGGCAGCGCCTCTGCAAACTGTGCCAAAGAGTATAGACTGCGAGCTTTCCCTAGGAGGGCCATCAAGTTCTTGCCCTGGCTGACTTTCCAAGCATCATCAAAGCATTTGTGCGCTTGGCGAATCCTATCGGTGCGTTCGTGAATCTCTTGGGCTCTTGTTACTGGTAGGAGAGAGGACTGAAGCAAGTAGATCACGCCTCGAGCCAAAGTGAGGGTCGAATGCGATGGGCTGATGCGCAAAGCGTCGTTGAGTATTGTGGTGGCATGTCTGAGATATTCTTCTTTGGTGCTCTCATTTTCGGCCATGTTGGGTGCGCGTACACGAGGTGCGTGCCGAACTCGCCAGAGTGTGAGCCAACATAGGCAGGAGAGCAGACTTAGTTTATCATCGCTTCTCCCCCTCTGCAGGGCCTGCAGCCCTTTCTCGAGGATATCCACAGCCACTGCGATCTTCTTTTGTTTGATGTAAGCGAGCGCGATAGTGATCCAGTAGTTGCGAGCAGCATTTTCGTTTTCCAGTAGGTCACACAGCTCGTCCGTGTCGTCCAGGAGCTCTGTCAAGTCGAGGTTGACAGCTTCATCGCTACCCGAGCCTCCGACCGGGATATCGATAACCGCAGGTATATCTGAGAACCTGGTAGCGATGGGCCGACTCGTATGGCCATTGACACCGTTGGTCGCCGTAGCTGTGGCAGCCATATTTGCGATTTCGCGTTCGCGTTCGCGGTCGTGGGTGGCTAATTGGAGCTCGTTGAGACTGATTGAGATCGTCAGACTGGCATGGTAAGGATCTTGACGAGAACGACGAGTAGATGTGTTCTGTCGGGCGAGAGAAAGAAATGCCAAGTGGTTGCAACACTGGTGAATGTGTGGAAGACCGCAAGCCAAATGGACAGAAGCGAATGAACAATCAGTTCGCGATGTACCACAAGAAGCGCGTTGCGGGAGAGCAGGTGCGGCGAGGGCCATCCGCAACGCTAAATGCCCTAGGTAGCCTTCCTTCCCTTCTAAGCCCGACCGCACTAGCCCAGGGTGGGATGCGCGGCCTATAGCCACCTGACAGCCCAGTAGGAGGTACTGATCGCATAGAGCCTAACATAGCTATATCTTGAGGTGTGCCTCAATGTCTCCCAATATTTCAGGTCTGCGGCCGATTACAGCCAGAAACTGATCCAGATTCAGTACGGAATGAGGCTATACGACTGCTAATACCTTTGCGAGGGACCTTTCTCCACCGTGCGAAGGATGTCCTACGGCAATCGCAACGACGCCTATGGCGCCCTCACGAATGGCGACTCTGGAAACACACGCCTTCGCCGTTACGATTTCGACGCTAGCAGTCGCGAGACCAGCGCTGACGAGCGAAGTCGATCGCGCGACCCTACCACCGCGAATGGTACCAGCTCCGATGGGCGTGGCGGACTCGTAGCCGGAAGGCTGGGCGGACCAGCAGGGGTTGAACGCATGGCCGCTCGAAGAAGAAGTCGGCCAGAAGATGGTTTCAGCGCAAGCCGTAGCCGAAGCCGACCGGCAGTGGGTGTTGCGAACACACAGGTGGAAGGTGCGGGCATTGAATTGCAAAGAGAGGACTATAGGCAAGGGCTGACATGGTACTGCAGAGATACTCAGATATATCGAACAGCAGTGGTCATTCATGTCGACCCCTGACTGTATACCAGTAAAGACAGCTCTCCAGCTCATGGATCCCTCTTCCCTGGGACTGGCAGATCAGCATGAACAATTCAAAGAAACACATACCCAATTGCAGAATGCGCTGAAGATTGTGGTCAATGAGCACCACCAGGGCTTTAACTCCAGTATTGGCACATTTCACAAAATCCAGGCCGCCATACACACCAGCCAACAGCGAGTGCGTACTTTGAGAGCGGGGCTTGTCCACGCCAAAAGTGCGCTGGGGACAAGTGCAAACGGCCGACCAGAACTAAGAACTCTGGCGGCAAATTCGCAACAGTACGACAGTTGGTTGAGCATTATATCGACAATCGACCAGGTTCAGTTGGTTCCAGAACGTTTAGAGGCACAGATCAGTGAAAAGCGATTTCTAGGTGCCGTTGATACTCTGTTAGGGGCTTTGAAGTTGGTGACCAAACCCGAGCTGGAGGAGATAGGTGCACTCTCAGATTTGAGGGTGTACCTGAGCAATCAGGACCATAGCCTCACTGATATCCTGATCGAGGAGCTGCATAGCCATCTCTATCTGAAGAGCCCATACTGCGAGAACCGGTGGAAACGCCACACTCCCAAACACATCGGGATATCAGCTACTGGAGAAGATGCCTTCCTTGATGCTGATGAAAGACCGATGTTTACCTTTCTTGAATCATTCGACGGGTCATCACCCATGCAAGAAGATCCAACCCTGAATCCCGAGGCAGATACCTTTTACTACATACAGCTTTTGGTTGAATCTCTGAACAAAATGGGCAAGCTTGATGTTGCTATCAACGCCATTGACCACCGTCTTCCTGTAGAGCTATTCCGCGTCGTCGAGAAGACCCATTTGGAAGTAGAGCAAAAACATCCTAGCGTAAATGCTCATACTAGTGCGACACGCAACGCCGACGGCCTTGCTCCGGGCATATCACCATCAGTTGAAAGTCGAGCAACCCTCGAGGATCTCCTTCACACTCTATATGCAAAGTTCGAGGCCATCGCGGAAGGCCATAGAGTGCTACACGATGTGACAGCTGAGATCATTCGGCGCGAGAGCGTCAGCGACGAACCAGAACCATTCTCAGGATTGAATAGATCTTTCCGTGAGTTTTGGAAGCTCATACAGAGCGAGATAAGAAGCTTGCTGCATGACCACCTGGCCAACGATGGCAATATAGGTCTGCGGCGTAAAGATGACAGCTCAATAAGCTCCAACATCTTCAAATCGCAGTTACGAGATCGCAATAAGAAGCTTTTCAAGGTCTCTGACACCATGAAGTCAAACACGAACTCAGACGAAAAAGGTACACACGGAAGCCTGGTTACGGAAAAGGAAGACCTGGAGTTCATTTTGAAAGCGTCCGTTCCGGGTCTTGTAAGTACCGCAACGTCTATCAATACGAAGATAGAGCGCGAGGAAGACAACGGGCTTCTTGATCGAAGCGCAACCGGTCATAGGTTGCTCGTGGTACCAAGCGTATTCAACATGGGTATCCTTTTGCCGCCGTCACTAGAGTTTTTGACGAGGTTGAAGGATGTGGTGCCACCAGGGTCCGGAGTGATCCCTCAGACACTCACATCATTCCTGGACGATTTCCTTATCAATGTCTTTTACCCACAGCTAGATGAGACTTTGGTCGATCTGTGCGGGCACAGCATGAATGACCTGGATGCATTCTCCTCCCAAGCTGGATGGCAAGTGCACGCCTCTAGGCCCATATTCAAGGGGTGTGTCAAGTTCTTTGAACTGGTTGAAGAATTCTGCAAAATGCTCGACGATTTACCTCACGAACAGTCATTTTCAATGCTTGTTGTCGGACAACTTCGAGCATACTATGACAGGTGCTACCAATGGTCAAAGGCATTGCTACAACGCACTCAGATGACGAGCGAGCGTAGAGATGTCCGAATGCGACTTTCCGCTGATCTTGCTACTGGTGGAGAGCTGAATGAAACCGTAATTGCAGTATATAAAGCTTCGGTATCGTCCTCTGACGGTCGAGTGAGGGACCAAGAGCTGTGGGAAGAGGAGAACGGGCTCTTTCTTGGGTTGCTGGAAGGTGGGCAAAACCTGAGCCAGGCAGATTTGATTAACGATGATAAGGCACTGGCACAGTTGTGTACGCTGCACACGAGCATACGTTGGCTTGCCTCTCGCTGTGAAGCGTTGAGATTCATATCACCGAGGGCAGTCGACAGTGAGAATTCTGAACCCAGGTACAGCCGACGCTGGACTCAAACCAGGCAACGAAACCTGCAGGACCCCGTGGGACCTTACCTTCCACTGGACGAGGCCACAGTTGGTCAGTTCGATAGCGTGGTTAAGTCTTTCGACGAGCTTGCTCGCCTCGTGCTACGGACTCTTCATATTGATCTCCGGCTGCAGGTCCTGCATGGCATGGCGGCTGCAATGTCGACAACTTATAAGCTACAGCAGCCGTACAATGATCCCGACCCGGCGATAATGACGCTTGCCACAGCCTTATCGAGATATGATTCACAACTTAAGTCACATCTGCTGTCAAGCCCGTACGCTTTCGTCACAGCTGACTTACACATCCTGGTCAATGCTGCCTTCACCGCTCCAGCCTTGTTGTCATTACTGAAGCCTCCACTGCCTGTGGATGGATATGGGATTAGTAGGTTGCAGCTGAATGTGACGGTGCTACAGCAATGCCTCAAAGGAATGCAAGCCGATGCCTCTCTCAAGCAAGCAGCTGCTTTCCTGACGCTACCACAGGGCGGCTGTGAAGCCATCGCAGCACAAGGCAGCAAAGGTGAGTTTGAGAAAGCTTCCCTTCAAGCTCTTCTACGGGTATGCTTCGATGAGACGAGAGATGGGAAAGAGGGTAATACCCTCGAAGGCTACCTCAAGCAAATCGGGTGATCATTGCCGAGCTTTGTGAAATATCACGCATTATTGAGGACCGATAGCCCTAGCGAACCGCTATAAATGAGCACCTTCTGAGCACCCGAGTTATCATTGTTTGACGTGACGTTTCCATGAAGCACTATATGATTATTGGCGCAATGTCCACATTACCGCGCTTCAGACGGACACAGCTACAATATGCACACTCGGTAATTGCTGTAATTTAGGGCCCCCAGCATAAAAATCGGGGATCTGGAGCAGGAAGCTATTCAGGTGCTTCAGTACTTGACATCGGCATATCGGCAATGAAAACCGACAGCGTTTCTTGGTCCCTAGAGCCAAGTCATATCACGCAACCATCTGATCGTTCTAGTTGTAATAAGATATGACCTAGCTAAGTAGTTCATGACAACTTCTCTTCAGCCTTGTGCTTCGGTCTCTCCACCACCTCTCCCTGAGCTGGAAGCTTAGCAGCACCTCCCGACTTGCTCTTGGCCTCACCCTTAGCCTTGACACTGGTGGAGTCCTTGGGCAAGTCCTTCGTGTAAGGCAGGAATTCAGGCTGACCAGGGATATATTTCCTCAGCACCTCAGGCACAATAATACCCTCTTGGTTGCCTTCGGGCCCTCCAGTGGTTGTCTGGTAGTTCTCCAACACGCAGCATAGTGCACGCTCGGTCGCACAGAGGGTGGAGTTGAGAGCATGGCAGTATGTCTTCTGGAACGAGGCGTCGGTCTGCTTCTTCTGACCAAACCGGATCTCCAGCTCACGGGTCTGGTAGTCGGTGCAGTTGCTGCAAGAGACGAGCTCCTTGTATTCGCCCTGAAATGGGAACCAAGCCTCGAGGTCATACTTCTTCGATGCGGCGTTGTTGAGAGCACCCGAAACAATCGCGACCACACGGTAAGGCAGCTTCAAAGACTTGTAGAATTCTTCGGAGGTGGCAATCATGCTGTCAAAATGGGTCCAAGAGTCCTCTGGCTTGCAGAAGACGAATTGCTCGATCTTCTCGAATTGGTGAACGCGGAATATACCCCAAGCGTCCTTGCCGTGTGAGCCAGCTTCTTTTCGGAAGCAAGTAGAGTACCCGGCATATTTGATTGGTAGTTCCTTGTCGTTTAGCCACTCACCCTCGTGCAGAGCTGAGATTGGTTGTTCAGAGGTCGCGATAAGGTACTTATCTGTCTGTGGCTCGTTCTCCTTCTCGGTGACCTTGTAAAGCTCCTCGTCGAACTGTTCCAGCTGTGCTGTCTTAGCCATGGCCTCACGAAGCATGAAGTATGGGGGCTGGTTCGGCTTGTAGCCCTTGCCGAAGAGGAACTCCAGACCGTAGTTGACCAGGGCGAGGTTGAGGAACAAGCCGTACCCAGTCAAGCAATAACCTCTGTGCCCAACAATCTTAACACCACGCTCAGGGTCGAAGCCGTCAAGACGAGTCAAGACCTCGTGATGTGAGAGGCAGTCCTTCTTGACAGGATCTTCAGCACCATCTGGTTTCCAGTCTCGTACCGTGCTGTTGTTGTCCTCGTTGTCCGACAATGGCACAGTCTCGTGAACATAGTTGCCAATGCTCTTGATTTTCTTCACAAGCACCTTATACTTCTCTGCAGCCTGTTCCTCCAAGTCCTTCTTCTCCTTGGTCAATGAATCTTTCTGCTGCATCAGAGCCTGGAATTCCGCAGGGTCACCCTTGTTCTTCTTGTTCAAGCCCATTTCTTTCTGGACTTTATTAAGCTTTTGGCCCATCTCAGTGCTGGCAGCATACTGTGTCTTTTTGTGATCTTCGAATAGTGCAATAACTTCGTCCACAGCCTCTACAGGTGCAAAGCGGCGGCGCTGTGATTCTTTGATCTTCTCTGGGTTGCCTCCTCGCTCGACGATGAAATCATTTGGGTCAATCATTGTGACCGAGGTGATTGCGCTCTCTGACTGTAAAGTGGTTTTAAGGTACTCGTTGTTTGGTTTGCGAGAAATCGCACAAGATCTGAACTGGCGAGTGAGATGAGGATTGGTTATGTTGTCCCGATCTTGAACAAACAGCGTGGGAAATGTAGGGATGACTACACTGTAGTGCTATATCTTTGCTGCAATTTGATACGCCAAAGACCCTGCCCCGCGTCGATGGTGGGATGGATTTTGGCCTGAGGCTTCCAGCCACAAGCTCCATATCTCGGCGGCCTCGCTATTCCTCTAGTAGGGTTGAGAGGTTGGCATCTGTCCAGGTTCTCGAACATACCCAGGTATGTTGGTTTGTGAAGGAGAGAAGTGAGAGATCGAGCGGACATTTGTATTTTACATGAACTTGAACATATCCTTTTTTGTCTTGAAAACTCGAAACGCTATCAACAAATACATATGCTACACGGGAATTTCCCAGATCACTCAGATGATCAGCCAGCCACACCATCTAACATGCTAGATGAGTGGAGATGCAAACAGGGTTGTAGTACTACATCCAAGAAGAGTAGTAAGGGATATTAGGGTATCATGGGGAATGCGTCAGTCGGGTGAAGCCAGAGAGCGACGTGTTTAGAACATGCCACCACCCATGCCACCCATGCCGCCCATTCCACCCATTGGAGGACCAGCCGGGCCCTTCTCCTCAGGTGCCTCGACAATGGCGACCTCAGTGGTACCGAGCAGACTGGCAACACCGCTGGCATCCATGAGCCCGGTACGGACGACCTTGAAGGGGTCCAGGATACCGGCAGCAATCATGTCGACGTATTCGCCCTTCTGGCTGTCGAAACCCTTGTTGAAGTCACTGGCGAACTCGTCCATGAGTTTGCCAACGACAACGGATCCTTCGGTACCAGCATTCTCAACGATAGTGCGGGCGGGCTTCGTAATGGCAGACTTGACGATGCTAACACCGAGCTGCTGGTCGAAGTTTGACGGCTTCAGGTCGTTGAGAGCGTTGGCAGCAGCCTTGAGGAGAGCGGTACCACCGCCTGGGAGAATGCCCTCCTCAACAGCAGCGCGGGTTGCGTTCAGAGCATCGACCATACGATCCTTCTTCTCGCCAACCTCGACTTCAGATGCGCCACCAACCTTGACAACAGCAACACCGCCGGAGAGCTTCGCAAGACGTTCCTGAAGCTTCTCCTTCTCGTAATCGGAGGTAGTTGGGTCAGCGATGACACCACGGATCTGCTCACATCGCTGGGTAAGGGCGTCCTTGCTAC
Source organism: Leptoxyphium fumago (assembly GCA_001660795.1). Taxonomy (NCBI): domain Eukaryota; kingdom Fungi; phylum Ascomycota; class Dothideomycetes; order Capnodiales; family Capnodiaceae; genus Leptoxyphium; species Leptoxyphium fumago. Next base: position 50,672 of record LSHF01000111.1, read on the forward strand.
CCTCGCCGTTGAGGATGACAGTGTCCTCCTTGGTGATAGTGATGCTGCCAGTGGAGCCGAGCAGATCGACGGTGGCCTTCTCAAGCTTGATGTCGAGCTCGTCAGTGAAGACAGTGCCGTTGGTCAGGACGGCAATGTCACCGAGAATGCTCTTGCGGTTGTCGCCAAAGCCAGGAGCCTTGACAGCAGCAACCTGCAGCTGACCACGGAGCTTGTTCAGGATACAGACAGCCAGAGCCTCACCATCGATGTCCTCGGCAACGATGACGAGGGGTCTCCTGAGCTGCTGGGAGATTTCCAGAGCTGGGACAATATCCTGCACGGCAGAGATCTTCTTCTCGGAAAGAAGGATCAAAGGCTTCTCGAACTCGACCTTCTGGGCCTTGGTGTCGGTGATGAAGTAAGGTGAGATGAAACCACGGTCGAACTTCATGCCCTCGGTGACCTCCAACTCATCCTCAATGGTCTTTCCCTCCTTGATGGTGATGACACCCTCCTTGCCAACTTTCTCCATGGCGCTGGCCAACAGGTTACCGATGTGGGTGTCGCCGTTGGCAGAGATGGTGGCAACCTGGCTGATCTCCTCAGATGTTGTGATGTCCCTCTTGTTCTTGCGGAGGTACTCAACCACGGCATCGACAGCGGCCTGGGTACCCCTTCGGAGGTCCATTGGGTTGCAGCCGGCGGCCACGTTCTTGACGGTCTCGGAGAAGATGGCACGGGCGAGGACAGTGGCAGAGGTGGTACCATCACCAGCGACCTCGTTGGTCTTGCTGGCAACGTCCTGCAACAGCTTGGCGCCGAGGTTCTCGAACTTGTCCTTCAATGTGATGGCCCTCGCGACAGTCACACCATCTATCCAGATTTATCAGCATCCATGACCTCTCATTGATCCCACCGTCCAGCTTTTTCATACCCTTGGTGATCTTTGGCGAGCCATAGCTTGACTCGATGAGAACATTTCTGCCCTTTGGACCGAGGGTGGTAGAAACGGCCTTTGCAAGAGTGTCCACACCATTCAGAAGCGCCGCTCTGCCTTCGACACCGAACTTGAGTTCCTACAAACCAGTCAGTCTTCATATCTCAATTGCGACCATCAAGCGGCCCTCTTCAGAGCTCTTTAGAGAGGCAAAACAAACCTTGTGGGCGAAGCGCTGCTGGATGAAGGAACCTGGGTGGACGCGCGAGGAAGCACGGGTGGCTGCCCTCGGCGTAGTGTACAGAGCACGCTGCATGATTGGAAGAATTAAATGCGTAAAATGGAAAACTTTCTCCTTTGACACTCTGGGTGATGGCTCCGATACTCCAAAGGCTTCCTCTGATCGTAGGACTCGTCTCGTCAATGAAGGGGAGATGGGATATGGGAAATATAAGAAGAGCTGCACCCGAGTCTCCCCTACTAGAACTTTCCTCGGTATTGGACGGAGCTAGATTTGCCGCACAGACCACATATGTATAAGGTATGGCCCGAATGCTCACCCCCGTCTTGGCGGCTTCTCTCCCGCATCGGCCCTGGATGTGAATCTGCCGGGCTCTGCTCTGACTACACCCTCCGTCTTGTTGTATTGATGTCTATGTAATCCTGTGTTATTTATTCACAATCAAGGCCGCATTTGCAGGAAGCATGGAGTCTGGAATCATTTGGCTCTTCATCTATGTAACACACCGAACCCTCAACTCCAGACACCCGGGCGTCTAGTCTCCTCTCATCCAAACGCCAGCAGCGCTACCGTTGAGGCTGAGGTCGCTGACCCTGAGCTGCTTGCTTTGGTAGGCAGCCTCAAGGTCTGGTTCAAGCGCGTCGAGTGGCAGTTTCATGCCATCATCGTAGGTTGCGCCGAAGTAGTTTGCTCCCTCTTGCATGTAATACTTGGCTTCAACTGCGCGCTCCCTGCCACGGACACGCAAGTCCTCGTTTTCTTCGAGATTGGGAGGGTCAAAGCCGGGAAATCCGCCTGATTGTGTGCCTTTAAGTTGCAGGCGAACACCCTGTACAGACTGCCTAGATGGATCCGAGTCTGCAAAGTTGTGGGGAACGAACATGACGCTCGACGCGCTGGTGTGCATCAGAGTGTTTGGGATATCACCCGAATGGGGAATGTGATGGGAACCGACGTTGAAGTAGATCACCAGGTCGCCGTCATAGTCATCGCCATGCTCGAGGCTTTCCGAGTCGGCAATGCGGGCGAAGTCAATCAGCGGGTGATATGGCTCAAGGTAGTTGAGAGGATCAGCAGCTCGTGGTTCCGTATCTTTGTTTCGGACGACCCAGATGTCGTGCTCCGCCCATCTCGCACTGTCGCCGAGCGTTGTTGAGTTCTTGATGGTCAAGTGAGGAGTGTTGCCCATGCCGGTGCCAGAGGTGACGCGATAACCTCTCCTCTCGCCCCATTTGTTCTTCTTGTCAGAAGAATAGACTATATAAAATTGCTCACCATTCTTGGGCCAGTCGATCCCTTGCTCGGTCTCGACCGGATACTCTTGCAGATGCATGGTATTACGTTCGGGAATGCCAGAGGCCTCGTCCCAGGGGTACTTTTTGGTGATCGGTTCAATCGCTAGTTTGACCATTTCGTTTGAGCTTCCAGCAACATCCAAGTCGGCTCTGAAATTGATGACGTGGTCATGCATACTGGTGCTCAGGGCTGTATGCACACGATGTCCGTATTCATCTTCGACCTTGTCGGGATTGGTAGAATAGAAGGCGCCGTAGATGTAGCCAGACGCTCGAACTTTGACCTCGATCGTGCCGTCGAGATAGAACTGATAGTCGATGGTGTAGTCATACTTTCCACAGGTGTCAGAAGGGTGACGAAAGTGCTTGGCCAAGGGTCTCAACTTACATTGCCAACCGTGGCGACACTTCGCAACGTTAGGAACGTGTTCCGACTTGCAGTCACGCTGTACTGGGCAGTGTGACGGGACAGAAGGTAGTCTGAGGTGTATTCAAAGACACAGATACTGTTGGGCAGCACCTCTGTGCCATAGAGCCGATGAAGTCTGATGTCCATGTAGTCTGCGTAAGCTGGACAATCGTATCCTGGCAGGAGCTCGAAGGAGCTTGTGCCCATGCCGAAGAAGGCGTCGAAGAATTCTTGTCCACCGTTCATCGGATCATCACCGGCATAATGAGCCATCGCCTCTGTTAAAGTCGAAAAGTTGGTCAGTAGAGAGGCCGCGGTATGTCATGATCTTGCGCTACTGACCTTCCAAACCGAGCTGGTACATCACTCTCTCGCCCTTAAAACGAATGTCGTAAACCATGAGACCTTGAGCAGGTGAAGATGCCAGATAGAACTCGAACCCGAACCATTTCACATACTGCTGCTTCTTATCGAGCTTGTATCGAGGACCGTATGGCTGGACAGAGATCGGAGGCGGCAGCTCACGCCCTTCCATCTCGTCATCGAATTCTTCAGTGTCAGTCCAATGGCCGTCGATATTCGTTGGCGTCTTCTTGAAGCCTGGGGTCTTGATTGCAGCTCTCAGCTTGTCTGCGTTTTCATACAGCACGCCGTTGTAGTACCATTCTCCAAGCGTCCAGTCCTCTACATTCGGGCTGCTCGCATCAACCTTGGCGTAAATGCCTTGTGGCAGAAGAGTACGTCCAGAGGAACCCAATCCTTTGCGGAAGAATTGGATCCACAGCATGACGCCGCCATCTTCAATCTTTGTAGGCCGTGGGAAAGCAGCCAGCTCACCATCCTTCCCCGTAAGATCTGCTTTGACCCCTAAGAGTGCTTCGGTGATATCACTGAAGTTTCGTGCCACAGCCACACCGTAGTCGAGGCTACCTAGGAAATCGCTCAAGAGGTTGGTCACATAGTTCCTCCCAGAATTGAAAGGGAACAACAACGGCTCGACAGTCGTCTTCTCTGAAATCGGCAGGGGACCGACCTTGTAATAGACAAGATAGGAATAGCCACCACGGTTCTCGTTGACCACCGCCTTCGCAAAGCGCTCTGGTGGGGAAGCGTCGTCAAAGATATACGGTGTTGTATCGGTCTTGTTTGGCCTCAAGGTCTCCACCTGGAAGACATAGTTTTCTTTGCCGGTTTTCGGGTCCTTTGTCAAGTTCAGATGCTGGAATTGGTCCAGCAAAAAGTTGTTTACATCATTAGCTTCTGACTCGGTAAGTTCGGCCCAGACGTTGTCTTTAGGTGCCGTGATTTTCGAAAAGTCTAAGGGAGTTTCTAGCACTGATTCTTCAACATGTCTTATCTGGAGTGGCGAAAACAAGAAGCCTGCAAAAGCAATGAAGAGTAGGGTTGACGATACGAACAGTATCAGTCTGCTTCTGGAGTCCTTCATCATACGTTGGGATGTTCAATTTGTAGCTACGACTTCCAATGGCATGGAGAACTTCGATGAGGAAATGGACGACAGCAAACGTCCATGAAATATGCTTTTTAAAGCATCAAAGCAGACCATGGCTATGATTGGGCCGGCCGAGCGTGTAGGCGAAGATGCCTACGGTATACAGCTGAAACAGATAGGTGACCGATAGGTGTAGTGGGTTTACTCCATACCCACCCGCAATAGTTCAAGATACGATAAGCCTTGACTCTACAGGGCGCAAATGCGGGGACAGCATGGACTTACTTGTTGTGGTGTGGTGTGGGCAGCTTGTAGTAGCTCGTCATTCTTATTGCACTGCTGTATGATAACAGAAAGTCTTGGGATTGGAGGATTGTGGTTATGACGGGCCAAATAGAGATATTCATGTTGGTGGTCGAGAATCATGTCAATGGCGAAATGGTCACACCTTGCCGCAGTCCTCACGACTGTGCATTTTGACACCAGGGTCTTCAAAATTATAGCTACATATATGCACCGTTCTATAAGGGGACTCTATGTAGCGGGTTGGATGTCTCTTCAAGCAGGAATGCATGGCATGACAGTGGTATTGCTTGAAAGAGCAACTACCAAAGGAGCATTGTCCGAATGGACTCAGCCAGCGATCTGTGATGTTGGATCAGCATGCATTGAAAGCATGCTTTGCAGTGGCAATCCTCCAGTGTCTGGATTGATGGCCAGCCGCAGGGCACCGAACCCTGCGCAGTGGCTTCTGCATCATGCCAGTGAAGGGCAGTCAAAGTTCATCAGTGCCTGCGTGTATGCCTGGGCAAATACCGTGACGGTATGTGCAAATGTACATTCTCACAAGGCGCACATAGTATTAGAGTCGACTTCTAGACATGGTCGAGTGCCAACGCTGTGAGGTCTGACCTGTACGACTGCAGACTCCTCTGGACAGCAAAGACCGGTGTTTCCTGTGGACGCTCCTAATCAGAACCCACTTCCCAGAAAGCAGCCACCTTGATCTAGGGTGTTTGCTAACAGCAGGTCCAGGAAAGTGTCTGTAATGTGCGCTCTGGGGCTGTAGAGATGAGCCAGTGACTGGCAGAACGACGAGGGAACAACGAAGGTTGGATGGTCTAGTCGATCAGGCGAATTTGTCGTGTTTGCCCTTGACCTTAACGTCTAGCAGAGCTTCATGATAGCTGCCGTCACGCCTGGCTTTCTTGAGCAGTTTGACCTCATCATCCTCCAACGTTCTTCCCACTTCATCCTCCAGCTCTTTCCTGCTGATCTTCGCGCGAATCTTCTCGGCTTTTTCTACCTTGTGTCTGGGTTTGAAGCGGGCCTGCATCCTGATCCGTATCCAGCAGGACTCATCCAGATCGTCATCATTGCGATTGGCAGCTTTATCAGCTGTGTTTCCTGCCTGTGCATCTTCCGTCTCGTTCTCGTTCTCGTTCTCGGCCTTGCTTGCCCGTTCTGAATCTCCACGAGGCTGGGGTGGTGTCTTTTCTGCGTCGACAGAAACGAACGTGTCCCGCATAGTCTTGATGCTGAAGAAGCTTTCGCCCGTGCGCTCGCGACCGGTCGCAACGCGTATGGTGAAGGTCTCCTCCTGACTGACGGCCTCTCTAGTAGCGAACAACAAGCCATACTTGTCACACCCAAGGTATCTGTCCCACGCCGCAGAGGTCAGCATATGCAAACGCCAATGCGAATTTCCCACATTCCCTCGCAGTAGCCAAGGGACAAAGCCGACCTACCTCCCATGCGGGCCCTTCAGGGTGAACCTGTCCTCGCTGCCAACGACTCTATTTGCGATCCAGACCTGGCGCACGTCGTGCGGCTCCGCGGTACCGGCCCGGCCATCGACAATGTTCTCGATCTTGCTGGCGAAGACTTTGCCGAGCGCGTCGCACGCGAGACAGGTCGGCGGGTCGGTTGCGAGGACGAGGAGGGTCGGCCCGGCGACGTCGACCACTTCGTCCGCCGTCACCCAGCTGTCGTCGTGTTCGAGCTCGGGTACAGCGTCTGAGGCTGCAGCAGTGGTGGACGCCTGCTTGGCTGCGACTCCGCTGCCGGCGCCATCGTCACCGTCCGCTGCAGGGTCTGCTGTTCGTTTGCGCTTCTTGGCCTTCTTGTCGCCTTTGAATGTGAGAGGCTTGACCATTGTCGCGCGAAGGACTTTCAGTTGCGCGTTCGGGTCCGAGAAGCTGCGAATTTTGGAGAAAGATCCGTAATGAAAACCTGGGTTGGGATGAAATGAAAACGGCTTAATTGCCTTATTTACTTAGGCACATACCTGCCTATGTAGAAGCTGAGAGCCAAAAGCGGAAGGCACGGCTACGTCACACATCAATGCAGCTCTAGGTACCTACTTAGGTAGTTAGGTAGGTAGGCCATGTTCTTCCTGGTAAACTCAAAACCACAGCCATTGTCCAAAGGAGTACAGTTAATCGACTTGATGGGTGATTCATGATTTGACATTTTGCTTGCTCAACATCTACATTTTGAATTGGAAGGTCGTGTAATAAAAGAATGAGGGAGGTGTATTTCCCACTGCGCATTTCTAAGAGGGCACTGAAAGGCCCCAGTCTATGGTTGCTTTTATTACATCAAAGAAAATGCTGGAAACCTAGAAGCTAGAAGAGTGAAGATGAGGCACCTAAGCCGTAGTGTCTCTCCGAGAGTGGAAGGGTTTAATGAAGCCCAACAGATATCGCACATTTTCCTATGTCCAACGCCACGCTAAAACCAAAGTGCCAGAGACAGAGTCTTTGAGTGCAAATAGGATGGCAGATCTTACTGTGTCTTTCCCAAGCTCTGTAGGTTGACCAACTCGTAATATCTGCCACCCTTAGCGACGAGCTCGGAGTGCGTACCCTTCTCAACGATCTTGCCGGCGTCGAAGACGTAGATAATGTCGGCCTTCTGGATGGTGCTCAGTCTGTGCGCCACGGCAATGGTAGTCCTTCCCTTGGCGGCGGCATCGAGAGCGGCTTGGACGACCTTCTCTGACTCAGAGTCAAGAGCACTGGTGGCTTCGTCGAGAAGCAGGATTTTTGGATCGCGGAGCAGTGCTCTCGCAATTGCAATTCGTTGTTTCTGTCCACCCGACAACATGGATCCTTTTGAGCCGACAAGGGTGTTGAAGCCGTCAGGCAGAGACATGACGAAATCGTAGATGTTTGCATCACGGCACACTTGTTCGATGCGAGCGTCGGTGATGTCCTCAGGAGGGCCGCTGGCGCCTAGAAGAATATTCTCTCGGATGGACCCTTGGTACAGGGTAGGTTCTTGACTGACCAAGGCCAGGAAATTGCGGTACTCACCGATGTTCAGGGAGCTGATTTCCTTGCCATCGACGTAGATGCCACCCACCAACGGGTCATAAAAGCGCTCCAGCAAGGAAATGGTAGTGGATTTTCCACATCCTGAGGCGCCGACCAGCGCGATATACTGTCCTTTGTTGACGGACAGGTTCAATCCACGGAGAACAGGCTGTTCAGGACGGGTGGGGTAGCGGAAATGTACATCTCTGAACTCAATGTTTCCTTCCATGTCGGCGATATGGTCGCCTTCCTGACTCCAGCTGTCGATCTCGGGTTTGCGCTCGATAAGCTTCTTGAACTCGTATGCAGCATGCTTCGCCTTGCCCATATCAGGAGCAAAGCTGAAGATCGTGCCAGCGGCTTGTGCTCCGAAGATGGTTGCGGAGAAGCACAGGAAGAATTGAAATAGCGTGTACTCTCCTTTGCTAATCAAGGTACCACCGTACCAGAAGCCGAGGGCCATACAGAGGAAGGTGAAGGATTGTGACATGGCGTACAAAAGCGACGACTTGAGCACAGAGATCAAGCTTTTCCGGCCCTGTGCGACAAGTTGCGCATGATATTGGCTCCAGACATCATCTTCACGAGTGAGGGCAGCAACGGTGCGGATAGCGGCAGTTGCCTCGCAGGCGTATGATGCGGATTTTTCGTAAGCCTTCTTAGCCCGCTGTTGGAATCGTGCGAGAATCAAGAAACGATAGTAACCGCAGACGATGACGATCGGGACGGTGGCGATGCAGACCAAGGAAAGCTTCCAGCCAATGGCAAGTGCGACGATAAAGCCAGCGACCAGAGTGACGGTGACGGAAAGGATCGTGCCGAGGGTGACACCAGACATACCAGCCAGGTGAGTGGTTTCTGTGGACAAGAAGGACGTGAGGGCACCGGCGGTGTTGTCTTCCCGGTCGAAGAACTGGATGTCTTGCCTCAACATGGTCCTAAAAGCCACATCACGAGCTCTGTGGATCAGCTTCTCACTGGTGTAGGCGAAAAGGGTACCCTGGCCGATATAGGCAACGCACTGCACGAGGGCGAGCATGAAGAACATCCAAGACCAGAAGTTCGCCTCGGTGCGTAGCTCGGCGTACTGGCTCCGTGGCAAGGCGAGGACGGAGATGGACTTGGCGAAGAAGACCGACTGCGTAGGCTGACCACCACCGCAGAGGATAACGAAGAAGAGACCTGCGATGGTGAATTTCAATTCCTTCTTGTTGAAGGAAGCGACAACCCTCATCAGTTTCCACAGGCTGTACTTGGCCTCCTTCTCGCTTTGTTTACGAGCAAGCACGACTGATGACTGTGACTGTCCCGTCTTGGTCTTGGCGAGGCCGAGATCATCAGGGTCTTCCGAGAGGTCTGTTCCCTTCTCAGTGCCAGAGGTCCTGAAGTCTGCATTCTTCTCATCGAGCACCGAAGCTTCCTCCTCCTCGGCCGCCTCGTTGCGTTGGGCGAATTTCTGTGCTTGCACAAGGTTGTAGTAAGCACCCTTGGTCTCCAAAAGATCGTCGTGGGTACCCTGCTCAACAATGCGGCCAGATTGCATGACCACGATGTTGTCGGCATTCTTGATAGTGCTCAAACGATGGGCGATGGTGATGGTGGTTCTTCCCTCCGCGGCTCTATCCAGAGCTGCTTGCACCACACCTTCGCTCTTGGTGTCGAGAGCAGACGTGGCCTCGTCCAAGAGCAGAATCTTCGGATCGCTCACCACAGCACGTGCGATGGCAATTCTTTGCTTCTGACCACCGCTGAGAAGGAATCCGCGCTCGCCGACATTCGTCTCGTAGCCCTCGGGTAGCTGAGTGATGAAGTCATGGGCGTTCGACATCCTTGCTGCGTTTTCGATCAGGGTCTTGGTCTCGGCTTCTGGCAGAGTCTCGTATCGAGTGCCGATAAGGCCGTGTCGAATGTTGTCGCCAATGCTGCAAGCGAAAAGGGTTGGCTCTTGTTGTACGAGGGCGATCTGGTGTCTCAACCACCTCAGATTCAGGTCCTTGACAGGGACACCATCGAGAAGGACTTCGCCTCCAACCGGGTCATAGAAACGCTCGACCAGCCCGACGATGGTACTTTTGCCAGAGCCGGAGGCACCGACCAAAGCGGTCGTCTTGCCGGCTGGAATGACGAGACTGACATCCTCCATGACAACAACCTCTGGTCGAGAAGGGTAGATGTGACGAATGTTGCGAAGCTCGACCGTACCATCCACATGATCCAGAGTCTTGCCAGCATCCGAAGCCGGGTCGAGAGGAGAAACGCGATCGATGGTGGCGTAGATCTTGGTGGCAGCGGCGACAGCGGTGGTAAATGCCTGGACATTGGGTGCGACGTTGCCGAGGGAGAAGGAACCGATCATGATGGAAAGGAGGATGGTCAGGACAGCAGACAAGGAGGATTCGCCGCTGACAACATACTTGCTTCCCAGCCAGAAGGCGAGAGAGTAGGTGAGATAGATGTACAAGTACAGCATTCCGAACATGGAGCCTTGGACGGCCTTCATCCTGAAACCGAACTTCTCGGCCATGATCAGGTGCTTGTCGTACTGGCGTGCGAGCTTGTCCTGCGTGCCAAAAGCAGTCGCGTTACGAATGCTGCTGATGACTTCCTCGGCGACAGTGCCGCCCTCGGCGTACTCTGCGAGGGACTGCTTGTTCCACTTGACGATCAGTTGGCCCATGGCAGCCATGGTCAGGAAGATGGCGACGATCGTGGACGTCAAGATCAAGGTCAGCTTCCAGTACTTGATGTAGCCGATGACATATGCAGCAATAAAGGTAGCGAGGGCGGTCAATGTCAGGCCGATCTTCTCGGAGATGCCATCCTGCACGAGATTGGTGTCGGATGTGATCCTGGTAGTGATCTCACCAGAACCGAGCTTGTCGAAGTAACCAATGTTTTGGGTGAGCACAGCCTTGAGGTAATGCTCTCTGATCTTTGAACTGATGTGTTCACCGGTGTAGATAAACCCAGCAGTGGCCACGTAGATTGTCACGAACTCGCCGATTGCCAGATAGACGAAATATACGGTCAAACGACTGACCTCGGAGGAGAAGCCGGAAACCTCTCCCTGGAAGAACTCCTGGAACTTGCCAGCAAGACTGCCAAAGATGATGGTCATGAGAGGGAGGGCGGCACCGGCGACAATGGCGCAAATGGCGCAGACGAACATGAGCAGGCAATCGATGCGAGTTGCATAGCGGAAGAGAGCAAAGAACGAGACTTTGACGGTGGGAATGTCGAGCTGCCGCCTCAGGACTTCGGCCTCGTGTTCGGGCAGGTGGGCGAACACATCGGCCTCCTCGTCTTGCTGTTCGTCGGTGCTTTCCGAGTCCTTCTTGCCCTTTTTGTTCTTCTTGTCTTTCTTGTTGGCCTCCTTGGCAGGCTTTGCAGGTGGCGCAGAGTCCAGCTTGGTCAATTGAACGCCAGGCTCTATTGGCAGTTGTGTGGGGAATGGAGTCGCGCCGAGGGCAGTCTTCTCGACGTCGGCAGTGAAGGCATCCTTGCTCTCATTGGGCAGAGTGGTATCTCCGCTGGAGGCTTGAGACGAGCGTTCCTCGGATTGCGAATGCTCGGGATGCATGTCGGCTGTGCAGCCTCGGATGAGGCGAAGAGGAGAGTTGTATCCCAAGCGGACGGCAGGGTGGCCGGTATCAAAGTGCAAGCAAAAGGCGGGTCGGTGGTGGCCTTGCACCGTAGAGTGTCAATGGGGTGGGATGTAGATGGTCAGCCGGAATGAAACCAGGGCTTTGTATGTGTAGCTAGGTAGGTATGNGTGTGTGTGTGTGTGTGTGTGTGTGTATGTATGTATATATATATATACGTCAGACTGGACGTGGAGTCGAGACGGGAATCCAAAGGGTGCAAGCTGATGCCTGGATAGCAACTTTATTCACAAAAGACGGAAGGTGGTTTGTGTGGGGCGATAGACAGGGATCTGCGGTTGAAGGCGATATCAGGTGGACGAAGGGCAGATTAGGTGGGTTGACAACTTTGGATCGGCGGAATTGGGCGAATGCACCTCCAGGAGGGTGGAAAGAATGAAGCAGAAGAGAAGGCGTGGGAACAGAGGAAGCGAGGCCGGACAGCAGGAGTCTGAAGTAGAAGAGATTGAGGCCTGGGAACGGAGGCGGAGGCAGCCAGAAAGCAGAGAAAGGGCGTCGGCAATGGAATGAATCAGAGGCTGCGGTGTACCATTTGCGGGTAGAGGCAGGTGGAGAGGATGGGCATTGCGATAGGGAGGCCGACTAGGGTTTGGCAGTGGGGAGTGGATAGCAGCATTACGGCGTTAGATGGAGGATGAGTGATGGATGACGGGCGAGAGGCTGAACGACGGACATATTACCATGCTGTACCTGACGGTGCAAGCAGACAACCTTAGACACGAGCGATGCCACGGAAGCAGACAGGTCCGAGAGGATACATAAATAAACGACCCAAGCAGCAAGCCACAGGGATTTAGGGTTCTGGGGGAGGCCAGCGTAGGTTTGGCTATGTACAGTACAGTAGAGTAGTGGGCCATGAGTGAGAGCGCAGGCAGTTCAGACGTCGGATTCCCAGCCGGGCTAGACTAAGGCAAAGGGAAGCCAAGTCTAGCTGGATGGGAACTTTGACCGCGAGGCTTGCCCGCTTCCGGTCTGCCCTTCGTATTCTCGTTTGACGTATACTGTGCTGTGCATACTGTACAGCATTCCCTGCCTGGATCATGCTGCCGATGAAGCATTGCTACAGTATACTGACCCTGTGCACAGTGGATGCCGAATGGATACTGTACTGTAGGTGCAGCATCACCTCCAGACCAAGGCCGCGTCTTCGAGATGACCTCATGCACAGAGACCTTCTGACTGGCAAGACTTGCTGCTATCTCCATCTCCATCTCCTATCCCCATAGCATTCCTACCTACCTACCTAGGTAGCTGCTCCCACCTGTTCCCACCTGCAGTTAATACTGTACTGTACATACCCACCCAGCTAACACCCAGCTAATACTAAGGCCATACACGTGTACGGGACGGCAGCTGGGCCAGCTCCAAGTTCCGATGCCGTGTCTTGGCGGGTGGAATTGCCTCTCTTCCTTCGACGGAATATTGGAATATTGCAAGATTGGAATATTGGAAGATTGCTGTTCATCTCCTGCGCAGGTTGCTAGGTCACAAGCCTTCCCAGTTGGTTGTCTCGGTAACTTGCTCGGCCGTGACTCTTTCGAGCACCCGCTGAGACTTTGCAGTATAACGTTAGGGCTGGGCCGGCAGAACGGGATCCAGAATAGGGCTTTGGTATCACCCTGCCTGCCTTGCCTTGCCTTGCCTTGCTGACTGCACCGTATTCTACTAACCGCCAGTACCTACCTACTGTATATACTGTACGTGTTGTTGCAGCTTCGGACTTGCACTTCATGCCACTACTGCTCCAAGGCTCTCGAGATCGTCAAAGTCGTCATGTCGTACTATGGATACTGTCTCTAAGCATGTGCCTGCGCACCCGCCTATGGGGCAACACTATAGGGCAACATCATACCGCACAATGACACCTGTGCGGAAATTAAAAAGTCCTACCACCCGTGGCATGTCGCCTGCCTCCCAAGCTTTGCGGTAGTCATTCAGGATCTCCTGTACCTGTAGAAGGTAATGCCTCTCGTTCAGCTGCGCTGTCTGGATCGCCTTCCGCCAGCTGTCCACGTCGCCGAGCCTGGTGTATCGCAACAGCTCGATCACGTCGTCTCTCGTTTCCACCGCCAGCATTGGCGCCTCGTGCTCCGACGCTTCCAAGTCCGACCACGCCTGTCGGGCAGCTTCCACGATGTGGTACTTGTTCGACTTCTTGCTGCGGTGCTGCGCCATCAACACCTGCACATCGCCGTGCTGATGCTCGCTCTGGCTGTGACTGCCTTGCCGATGCAGCCCTGGCGGTCGGCGTTGCCCAACGCGTACATCCTTGTCACGCAGCGTCTGCTGTATGTGCGCGATGAGTCCACCAGTGTGGATGTCGACTTCTGGAACCCCACGCTCGGTCGATTTGACTCGCACCGTTGACGAAGCCTTGTGCTTGAGCATCACAACCATTAGGTACGAATTTTCGTCATAGTTATTATCATCCCACACCAGTTCTGCTGAGATGCTCTTTGCCCACATCGATGCCAGCAGCTTTTCTGCTTGCGCGTTGAGGGCGTCATCATTTCTGCTGATAAGCAGCACGTCCGCACGTTTGGGCACTTCAAGCTCACTGCGTCCGCGTGGTGAATCTTTCAGGAAGCCCTTCGAGCGATTACTGTAGCCCTTGACGGTTTCCAACACGAGTCGGTCGAAAGCAATCGACACCCCAACCGCGAATGGAGCCTTCGATCGTGAACTGCCGGTGTTGCCCGCCAGCGACCTGATAAGGGAGTCATATCGTCCTCCGGCGGCAATGACTTCGCGGTGCTGCTTCCTGTCTATCAGGAATTGGAATATCAGGCGTTTTTCGAAGTACTTTGCGTTGAAACTCGCGAGTGGTGCCACGTATATGTCGCGAGATAGCCCAAACCGAGTGGCGATGTCCAAAACTTGGGTGAGATGTTGAGATGCCGTGTCGACAAGGCTTGTGTTCCGTGGTGAACCATTGACTTGGAAAATTGCTCGCAACCTCTGGAATGCCTTTGTTGGTGTGTCGCGGAAGTCGAACTTCTCCAGGTCGTCCAGGGTCGTGGCAGCTAAGCCATAGCTCTGGGACCCCAGCTCTTTCCGGATCCTGGACCAATTCCATTGCTGGAAGCCAAGCTTACTTATCGCCTCTTTCACGGCGGCATGTTGCGACGGAGAGACCCGGCAATGATCCAGAATGGCATCTAGAATCGAGCCGTGATTGACGTGGAAACAGAATTTGGTCGATCCAAGCGAATCGAGGTTGTCTACGATTTCGTCCACGACCTTGAGCACTTCAGCATCGTGACAAGCTTCGAACCCTTGGTTGTTGGTTGCAATGTCGAAGTCCACTTCTTCCAATGCGCGTGGTTCACCGCCGCTGAACGTGTCGCGAAAGACCGACGCGAAGGCATATGAGCGGTCAGATCCTTTCATAGAGGCCCGTCTTGAGAGCTGGCGAGCATGTGCGAATGTGAGGTCGAAGGGTAGCTGCAGCAGATTGCCATACGGATCCAGAATTTGAAATACATTTGGCGAGGTCGCAAAAACTGAGCGTGGGAAGATACCCGGCCGGTGCGATGGTACTGCCGCGTGTCGCTCGAAGATGTCTACCAAAGTTTGCCTCACCAGCTTTGTCGTCGTTGCATTATCCACACTTGGTTCGTGTTTGCTGTCCAAGTCCCACGCGAGGGCTTTGACTCGCTTTAAAGCGTCCTGCGAGAATAACACTGATAGCAGTTTCTGGTGGTAGGGTGATCGTTGATCAGATAAGCCCTCAATGAAATGTCGGATCGTGTCATCTTCGATTTTGATTGGGATGATGTCGCTTCGAAGCAGTTCTGCGGCGCTCGGCCGTTCGCTTGGGCGATGAGAGATCAGGCAAGAGATCAGCTTGCCTTGGGGAGCCTTTTCAGCACTCGCGTTATAGTCGTCCGGCAGGGTGAAATGCTTCTCACGAATGCTCTGCAACGCCCTGACGCGTTCCATGGCGGTATTGAATTTCTGGCACATTTCGTAGAAAATTATCCCCAATGAATACATGTCAACTTTTGCAGTGTAAGAAGTACTGGAATCCGATCTTAGTTCCGGTGCGACGTAGAGTGCAGTACCTACACTGCGCGTCATGTCACCAGAAAGCTGATTTTTGGATGCGGAAGACGCCTCAGCTACTTGATTCTGGTTTGTGGTAGCCAAACCGAAATCACCGATCTTCGGGTTGTTTGCGATGTCAATGAACACATTATCTGGCTTCATGTCTCGATGTATAACGCCGTGGCTGTGAATGTGAGCAAGACCCTCCGTGATCTGCCGCACAAACCGCCAGGTGTCGTCTTCGGAAAGACCCTGACGAATAAGGTCTCGAAGGGTACGCCGTTCACATAGCTCCATCTGGATGTAGAGAATGGCCGGTGCACGTTTAGAGTCTGACCGTAACTTACGCAAGCTGGGTCCACCATCGTAATGGTCGCTAAGTTCAAAGTTGCCATTCCGCTCAAAGATGTCGCTTTCACCGTCAAGTGTCCCGTGATCGCTCGCATCGTCTTCGACGACTTCGCTTCCCGAGTCACTTCCTTCGAACCGGATATCAGGATGACTTGAGCTCACGAAGTCATAGCCACCAGCGCTTCCGAATTCAAAGCCTGGCTGCGTTTCTTCGGAGGAGGTCGACGACGTAGATGACCTTCGAAATGTCGACTCTCGTGTGGAAGTAAGAGTCTGAGTCACAGAACTGCCATTCTCAGAACCATTGCTGTAGATGTCACTCTCGACCCAGGTTGAGTAGTATCGTACAACGTAAGGGTGGTTCAGCCGATTCAGAAGCATCACTTCCGAGAGAATCTTGTCAAGCTGCGGGGCTTGTCGTATCTTTTTGATTGCAAATACACCACCGTCCAGCTTGTTACGTGCTTCAACCACTTCACCAAACCCGCCTTTACCAATTCGACGTATCTCAGTAAAGTCATTTGCATATCTGGACATGAACGGCTCGTAGGCAGTGGTGGAATTGTGCCGCGATCTAAAAGGATTTGAAGACTTCCGCGCCGATATTGGACTGCCAACAGTGTCGTCCAGTATTGGTGCATCTGTGCGCAAAAATTCGGAAGGAAGAAGGTCGAAAGCCGATGGCTGCTTTCGAATGTCATTGGTGAAGACCCTAGAGAGCATGTCATGTAAAGAAGTAGACAGCTCGACCTGGCTCAGCATGCTGCCAGGAGAAGCGTATTTCCTGATCGAGTCCAGGCCAAACAGGATCTGTACCATAACGATGCCTAGGTTCCAAATGTCATCATTCTTTCCAGGTTGAGTTTTGCTTGCGGTGGGAGAGCGCCACTTCGAGGGCACATCCAGCTTTGTCTGAAGTAGGCGCCCATAACCTACATCTACCAGTTTGACCTGCTTCGACTGTGGCCCAGATACGATCACGGTATCGACAGAAACCGACCCATGCACAAGTCCAGCTCGATGTATGTATTCAAGACTCTCAAGCAGGGCGACAATGAAATTGCGTCCTTTGTTCGCTCCGAGATGGAGATCCTCAAGGAAACTGCGTAAGTTGTTTCCGGGCACCTCGGTACAGATTGTCAACCTTGTCATAGACCCTAGAGAATCTAGTTGATATGCAAGCAAGGTCAAAATCCCAGGATGCCGAAGTGGTTTGACTTCAGCCAAGACCTTTTCTAATTCCATCACATCATGGCGCTCTTTCTCAAAAGTAGATTGTCGTATAGATACTGGTTTAACGGCATGGCCATTCTCCAGAACAGGCAGCCCGCCACACATGCGCTGGTCGGGAGAGTCAGCGACGATATCGTAGAGAGCAACCGAGTTGAAAGTGACATCCGCAGACCCATCAAACAAGTTCACAGGTTGTTCGAAAGTGAAAGTCTCTGAACGGCCAGATGTGGACGTTCGGTGCAGATGGGGTGATTTGGCGGATCTTCGCTTCTCCCGCCGGGTCATTTCAACCTCTACCATCCGTTTGAGGACACGGTCCTCTTCCTCCTTTGCCTCCAGCTGTTGGCGAGCATGGTCCTCTTCGACTTGCTTCGCCAGTTCAAAAGCAGCTTCATTCGCATTGGCCCGTTCAGCTTCAAGAGAAGGTAAGCTTCCCTGTTGGCGAGCACGAACAGCATCTTCAAGAGCATCCTGGATTTCCGAGGCCACGGCATAGATCATGACTTCGCCGAGGAGAGTTGCAGGCCTACGGCTGACGATATTTTGGATCCGTTGCCGTGTCCGTTCATGGTACTGCTGGAGATTCGCCACCTGTAGCTCAGGAGCTGACTTGGGGTATGAGGCCGTGAGAGTGACCGAAAGATCGACATAGCTCTGGAGATCTGATATGGCTCTGAGAGTGAGTCGAAAACTTCGGTTTGCCTTCTTGCCCCAGGCAGCTTTGGTTTCTACGTCATGGTAATCTTCCATGTAGATGGCCTTGAGGGCCTCAATCTCATCTTCTTGAACTTCTTCGTAGTCAATGTCGGACTTTTTGGGAGCCATATTCGAGATATATCATCATATGGCGATATCATATCAATCCTACGACGGAGGGATATGTGGATACACTGAGGAAAACCACAGCGACGTGAGACTGACAGCCGACGGCCGCCGTTCACGTGATAGTCCGGCAAGGCATTTCTGCAATCATAACTCTTGACTCGGTTGGGATGATATGTCAAAACATCAAACTGACGAACATCACCGATACTTTGACACCCAAAGTCGAACCTGACGCTAGTCAAGTACTGGATCACGTGTTACTACCCAACCAACCAACCTCTGGCGGCGCCTATCTCTTGGCGCCATCCCGATTGGGAAACCGCGGCTGGCGGTGGTTGGAGGGGTCCGTTTCATTGTTTACGAACGACAACATGCCCGCCTGGCATCAGCGTAGCCTCACATCATCATTCCCAACGCCCTGATGCATTAATTGCGCCATCTAACCCTCCTCAAAGCGCTTGCTTCATTGCTTGTAGCTAGTGGAGTTTACCATAACTCTGCCAACCCATTGCAATGGCCATGCTGCAATGGCTGGCTGGGCAACGGCCAAACGATAATGGTCAGATTGACCCTGATGCCACTGGGTATATCGAGCCACCAGATACTCCTGCGCCGGTTTTTGCCGTTCGCGCATTCAAACATGCACTATTTGGCACACCCCAGACGACGCAAAAGCACCATCGATCACATTCAAATTCGGAAGTTGAACGTCCGGCACTTGACGACTCCAGATCGACAAGGCCGAGCATGTCCCGTCCTAAGAGTTCCGGTGATGCTCGTACCTTGCAGATTGATAATTACGCGCCGTTGCCTTCTCCAACGAAAGGAATTCTCATGACCCCCGGGACTGTCAACGCGCGACGGAAGACAGTGTCATTCGGGGACGGGGTGGTGGACAATGAACGTAAACGGCCACTAACGGGTGGCCAAAGTGGACTGCCAAATGATTATCCTGGAAAGTTCCCCAGTCCATGGACACAGGGTGATTTGAAAATGGAGGACTCAATGAGCAAAGGGGAAGGGAGAGGCCGGTCGGATTTGACAGAGCGATTGCACAAAGCGAAAGAGGAGTCTGCGAGAAAGAAGATACATGAATCACTTGCAGTTGGGGAGGTGGGACGGCCTGTTTCCCCAACGGATACTTCCAACCTGGCATCATCCTATGCGCAATTGAAAAGAGAGTATGAAGAGTACCGAATCAACACGGCACGGGAGGTGAAGAAGCTGGTATCAAAGCAAAAGGCTGCCAAAAGCTACGCCAAAGAGATGGATGAACAATGTCTCGAGCTTAAGGATCAACTACGGCAGGAAAGGCTAAAGATCGATAGTCTAGAATCGCGCGTACAGGAACTACAGGCTTCTCTACAAGAAGCACGGGACGAAGCGCACACGCAAGACCTGCAAGCTCGACCTATCGAAGCGCCCTCACGTCGACCGCAGCCAAAGCGCGCACTGACCGAGGACGTACTGAGATCACAGGATCATACGAGTAGTCTCACGGATGAGAAGGGAGCTCACTTCGACAAAGCTGCCGTCCCCAAGGTCAAGATAGAAACCTTCAAGCCAGAACGTCCACGTCACATGCGAAAGGGTTCCAAACAGGACAACAACGATATCTGGTCAAGCTTGTCCGGTAGGAATGTGTCGAACGATACAAAACCTTGGCCATCTTCCAAGCACGAAGCAAAATCAGAAGCATCTTCTCTCCAAGATCCCAACAATATCTGGACGACATCAATGATGGGCTCTCCAACAGAAGAGAAACACTTGACGCCAGTGCGAAATACGGGCCGCGCAGTGACGAGCGGGACAGGGGCAACGCCGCTGAAGCCGCTCAACGTCAACAAGCTATCCACTGANGGCGACAAGCGCCCCTCAGACCCAACAGGTAGGGGCCGTAGAGCGAAGCCACACGGGCCGCGAGAGGGATACAAGGCCAGCCTGGACCGGGAAGTCTCGCCAACACCCATACCTGAGAGTAACGAGGTGAAGCGCAAGGACTCGTACGACTTCCCCACCCAGCCGTCGCCGTCACGCCCGACAGCCTCAATGCCGTCATTGCGAGACCGCTCGCCACGGCTGTCCCGGCCACGGTCTGCATACGTCGAAGATGCACCTCCGTCGAGCCCGTTCCTTGACCTACCGACTGAAGCCTCACCGAGCCGCCCTAGCATGCAGAGGAAGCCGGTTCCGGTTACCGCTTCAGTTTCAGTCCCTTCCTTGCAGCAGACGGCCGCTGAGGTTGAAACGCCGGGACCAGCGCCGAGCTTGCCCCTGGACGAGAATCTCGCGCCCAGTCAGCAGTGGCGCTCGCTGACCCGGACACAAAACAAGAGCAGCACGCATCGACTACAGCATTTGGGAACGGAGGAGCGAGCGCTGGCGACCGGTCAGACGCTGATCCCACAACAAAGCAAGACTGCAGAGCGCTCTGGGAACCATGCGGCTCGACTCGTCAGCAAGAGCGGGCGGGAGCTGTCGGCTGACTTTCAAGAAGCAACCAAAGCGAAGTATGCGGCTCGACGTGCCGAGAGGGCGAAGGCGGCGGCAGCAGCAGGGCCGACAGCTGCTGCTTGATGAAAGGCAAAGACTTGGGATAGGCTTTGCCGCCTTGCATGTAAACTTTTCCTTTTTCTTCCCCCCCGTTACATCTGCTTGCCTGTCATTTGATAAGGATTTTCATCGTTTCATACCAAATGAAGTTGATTGGCTCAAGGGCGTCGACAAGACAGCCAAGGCGTTTACGGGCTTGACTTAACTGGCGTGATGCGGTGTATTTTGGAGAGATGGTGCTGAATCGTGTATATATACCCCCTTAACATACCGACGCTACTTGTTTATATAATTACCTATCCTACTTTTCCATCTATCTAATGGCCTCTCATGGGGAACGACGGGCGGAATGTCTTCACGGCAGTGCTGGCCTCTACCAAGCCAGTATCTTGATAAGTTTCTACTGTATCAGACTCGTAGTTTGCATGTCGGATCAACGCATGATGCGAAAATGGGAAGCGAGAACGAGGAATAGGCATCCTCTGTGTAAGTGCAAGATGAACATGAAACAAATAAATAGGGATGGACTGGGCCAGACCCTGTTGTATAGTAAGTAGATACAAGAAGAGTGTGCAAGTCCACACACGCAGAGACACGTACAGTACAGTACACACATACAAAGACGTCAAGATGAGAAGTCTGTCTCTGATCTGTCTCTTTCTCTCTGATCCTTCTCTTCTTTCTTCCATCTGTCATCCTTACAAAAGCAAGACGCCGGTAAATGTCTACAAAAAACAAGGTACGAGAGGGGACGCTAACCTCAACCTCTCCAAGAAAAAACCATGTAGCCTCATGATAGTGGGACAGTGGGTCTTTCCCAAGAAACAGAAAATTGGAAGGAATTTCAACATAAGCAACGTCGATCAGCCGTGATACTCGCCGAGATCGCCCTCCTCGCTGAGGATCTCGTGAACGTCACCACCGCCATTGGCATGACCATTGAGGCCGTTGATGTCGGTCCAGTCCTCATCGATCCCGTGCTTGCCAGCGGCGACGTCTGCAGCGACAANCCCCCCCAGCATCTATCTGCTGTTGGATGACAGCCTGAGCGCTGACGATCTCGGCGAGGCGCTTCAGGCGAGGCGTCTGCAGCCATGATGGGGTATAAGTCTCTAGCGCGGTGATGACGCGAGGTTCAGCAATCTCGTACGGGCCAGAGTCCTCCATGTCGACTGCCTGTAGCAGTAGCACATCCGACTTTGGATCTGTCACCCGACTGGCAACAGCCTTCATGATCTCGCCATTGATAGGCTGTTCGTAGTCGGCCACGAGGTATTGATTGAGGAGTTTTTGGATCTGGTTTGGTGACAACCTGTGGGAAAAAAAAGTTAGTAACCCGCAAATTAGGGTAGCGTTCCTCTTATGGGTCTTCACTTACATCCAACAAATATCCTGAATGATCTCGATGTCATTCAGTGTGGCCTTCTTGAGCTGCAGGAGCTTCGTTGCCTGCATGAGATGCTCTAGCTGAAGCGTGCCCTCGGGCATGTCGTGGCTCTTGCACCATTCCTCGATACGGGTGATATTGTAATTGATCTGAAGACCTCTCTTCCAGCTAAGGAAGTTACGTCTCATCAACAGGTCGTTGAAAGCGGTGACGCCCACCAATCTCAGAAGTTCAGTCACTGTCTGAGTAATGATTGAATCCTCGAGGTAGAAAGCCTTCATTGCCTTGAAGACGTTGTTGAGCAATGACAGCAAATCGTCCATGCTGAAGGCAGGTGCGTTCGAACTTTGCAAAAGCTTGCCAAGGAAGCGGTTGTTCTCGTTTGTCACGAAGCCAGGTAGCGACTGACTCTCTATGATGGCAGGGACAATCATCTTGTGAAGCTTCTTCTTCAACACCTTCATCCATGTGTGATAGATGTTGAATTCAAGCGACTCCAGATCATGTTTGACAATCTCCAACAAGCGGTCATACTCGAAGTTATCAGTCTTCTGCGCCTCATACCAATCTTCAGCGAGGAAGACAAAAGACAGCATTTCATGCACGTTGGAGAGCCAGAACGCGCCTGGGTTGACGGCTTCGTCGCCATCGTGTTGCATGACCTCTTGTTGGATACTCTGCATGACGTTTGCAAGGAAGCGTTCTGATTCCTTGACGAACCCATTATTCCACATCTCGCTCGTCACGAGATTGATGAGGTATGCTGGGAAGAGGACTTCCTTGTCCGTGGGTGCAGGAGTACCTGCAGGTAAGGGTATCTTGAGGTTTCTGATGAGACCCATTGTGACTTCGTCGTTGAGTCCCTCTTCGTCTGCCAGTAGATTCTCCAACTCCATCTCAACACCCTCAAGACCAGGATTGAACGTTGAACCTGATAGGTTCTGTGTGTGACCGGATGTTGTTGCCCCAAAAGCCATAGACACTGGCCGTGGGTTGAAAGAGCCACTGAAACGCTCCGTATTGAGAGGTTCAGGTCCAGCACTCCTCCTCTTTGGCTTCTTGCTGGATACGAGATTGATGAGGGCTGAAGGCGGGCCCTGGCCGTTGGCAGAATTGCCATTCATCAAGTCACCATTGATCGGAACAGCACGTTTCGCAAGTTCGAGCTGGTCCTGAAGATCAGCTAATTGGTGTCTCAATGACAACTTCTCCGACTCGCTAGCAGTCTTGCTCTGCCTAGTCTGTTCGAGTTCTTGATTTGTCAACCTCAGCGACTCTCTCAAGGTCTTCTCCTCTTCTTGTAACCGCTTCATGTTGGCAGCGCTCTCGTCGTAGCTCTGCTGCAAACGACCCATTTCAGCCTCCAGCGAAGTGAGCTTGACAGCGTGGATACCAGCCTGATTGGCCTCAGTCTGCAATTCCTTTGTTCTCGATTCCAGAGCAGTGTGTCGCTCACGCCAGGACTTCAATTGGCTCTCATAGCTCTGGACCTGACCCTTGAGCGCCTTGTTCTCGTTTCTCATTGTACCCAGATTCTGGGTAAGCTCGACGACCTTGTTTTCAAGCCTGTATGAGATCTGCTTGAGATCTCTTGCTTCCTCACGTATTGATTTGTATGTCTTTCTTGCGCTCTTTCCTCGCCAAAGGCTCTGTACAATGACAGCCTTCCTTCTAGTATCTCTCCAGCCCTTGAGTTGTTGTCTCGCACGCCAGTTTCTTTGAATGATCCTGGCCGCATCGCCTGCCCGCTGATCGAGAATCAACTTCCTGCAGAGGTAACCCTTTGCTTGCGCTTCAAAGCGGATGATATCGTTTCTGAAGCGTAAGTACGATTTTCTCTCCTTCTGACCCCTCCAAACACGTTGAATCGTCGTAGCGCTTCGTTGTCTGCGCGCCTCTTCTGCGTATACCCTCGTGGACTGTCCTCTAGCGAAAGCCTGAAAAAGCCGAATGCTGTCAGTGGCTTCAAGGTAGCGCCGCCTCCAGTATTTAGCTCTGAGGTTCTTCTGGATCATGATGGCGGCACTGTTCAGACGGTTCGTCCGAAGGTTCTCTAGAAACGCAAGCATACCAGCTCGGAAGAAGATCTTTGTCAGACCCAGCTGGTACTTGTCCGATCCGTCGTTCTTGGCCTCTCCGAGGGCTTTGCTAAGGATGTTGTTGGCCATGCCTCTAATTTCGGTGGTCCATTCGCTGCTTGGGATCAACATGTAGTAGCGAAGGGCGAACTCCTCATATGTCCATCTCGTTGGGTAACCAGCGGTGCTGATACGAACGGTTTCGAGAACACCACAAGCCCTGAGCTGGGATAAGACCATGGGACCCTCAAATTTCCAAGCTTCCTTGCTCTCATTGGGCTTGATACAACGAATGTAGTGAACATCAGTCGAGTTGATGGTGTTCATAAGCTCAATGAGGGAACTCTTGAAGATACCACCGAGGGTTGGCTTTTTGTTGGCAGCGGTTCCAGCCCTTCTAGCCACAGCACCAGGAGTTCTCCCGGCAGCGTTAGGGTTGGCAGCGGCACTCTCGCGCTCCCTTACGGTGGAGCTGGCATCAAGAACATTTGCGAGGAATTTGTTGGAGCTGCTTCTAAGGACTTCCATGTGCTCGTCGGGAACGGTGTCGCGGTTCTTTTCGATGAAACCCTCACTCTCGTAAGTGACGTCAACAGCGTAGTGACACACGGTAAAGGCACTCTTCCCAAACCTTGGCTTCTTGTAGAACTTGTGCTTGTCTCCAGAATAGTTGTGGTGGAGTTTGTTGACGAAGCTGTCATCGGACCCCATAGGTAGACGAGACTCTTCATCCAAAAGAGCGAGGACACCGAGTTTGCCTTCGATCAGATCAATACATGGCTGATTGTCACTGAAATCGATGAACTTCCAGTCAATCTCCTCGCGAAGATATTCCTCCTGCTCCAGCTTGAACACGTGCTGATTGAACTCTTGCTGCAGCTTTTCATTGGCGTAGTTGATACAGAATTGTTCGAAAGAATTCTTGGCGAAATGTTCGAAACCGTAGATATCGAGAACACCAATGAAGCTGCTCACTTGGTCAAGAACTTCCTGGCCAGCGAGGAATCCGTTCATCGTCTCGACTAGCCAGTCAAACAGGGCACTGTAAATGTACTTGGCCACTGAATCACGAACAACTGTGGCCTGCGCCTGGCTCAGGTTCGACATGATCTTCTCGCCTCTCGTAACAAGTTGTTTCTTCACTGTCCACTTGGCGAACTCGGTGGCATCAATATCAAGCAGAGCGCAAGCCTTGACCAGAGATGGCTCATCGGGTGCGAGGACGCTGTCAGACCTTGTAGCAGTGATCTTGATGTTACCGATGTGTAGAAGTGCCGCCAAGATCTTCCAGAGTGAAGACTGGGTCTCTTGTGGTACTCCCAAACGGGTCAGAGAGTTGCGAGTCTCGGCAAAGTCCTTCGCATCATCGACACCATCAATATGGGGCGCTCCGCCCTGGTTCAGGTAGTCGAAATGCTCAACAGGTATCAAACCAAGCTCTTCCTTTTCCTCGTCTGTAGCTCCAGCAACGAGCTGGTAAAATATGTGGTAGTTCCTCTCCTTGAGCGGTTGGAAGACCAACCTGGATCTCTCGAGCAGGTATGTACGTATTCTCGCACCGATGATGTCTGTGTTTGAGTTGAACATGATCTCAATGTACTTTCCAAATCGTGAAGAATTGTCGTTACGGGTGGTCTTCGCATTGCCGAAGGCTTCCATGATAGGATTGGTGGCGAGGATTTGTTCTTCGGTCTCCGACATGGTATCTGCTCTCCCTCTCGAACGCGAGCCAGGCTGGTCTGGAGGTTCACGAGTAGCGAAGTATCTCATGATGTACTTGGCCGAGACGGTCTTGCCGGCACCAGACTCTCCAGAGACGACGATTGTCTGGTTGTGTCCATCTCTTAGCATGTCTGAGAATGCTTCTTCGGCGATGGCGAACAAATGGGGCGCTTGCGAAGCTCTGTGCTTCCCAGCATACACCTGAACCATGCCGGGAACATAGAGCGAGTCCACTCTTGCGAAAGGGTTGGTCGCAATCAGCACGATACCCGAATATGTATAGATCTCCTTCTGGGCATAGCGCAGCTTGATTGCTTGCAGCACGGCAGGCTCGTTCAAATGCGATAGATTGGTAAGGTCATCACTGGCTTCCAGCACTGCCGGATTCATCAACGGTGGTAACGAATCGTCGCCAGCCTCGAGCGCGGCGGTGGTGGTCTCGACCGTGCGCTTCTGTAGTAGTAGGAAAAGAAAATGCGTTAGCGATCGGGCATCTCCTGACGTGTCGACAATGGGTAATCTCGGATGCAATGGGTGTGTTCATACCTCGCCATTCTCCAAGGCAAAAACCAGCATCACCTTATCGCCATCAATGTCCTTGCTCTCGACCTCGGAAGCAACCCAACCATCTGTTTGGTCAGGTTGCCATGCCCGGGTACCGATGTCGTAGGTGTGTGACATGGTAGCAGCGAAGCGTGTGTGTGGTCAAGTTTCCAACAGTCCACCGGACTGCCGGTAGGGTTCTAAAGGGGTTGGACAAATACCCGGCTCGCAGGCGGTTTGTCCGAACAAGAAGCTATTCTTCGTATGCTGGGCTTGTGTATCGAATACGAGACCGGCCACTGGACAGTCCAGTCGAGATGCGGCGTTCAAGGGGATTAGACCAACGCCAGCGCCAGGTGATGCGGGTAAGACTGTATTAATACATCAAGCGCGCAGGCTGGAAGCAAAGAATGCGGTGGAATGAATTGGTTGTCGGCGGCGTCAATGGGTCAGCTGGAAGGGCGTTAACACATTAAGATCGTTGCGGTGATGCAGTCAGATTGGAGAGGAAGAGAGAGCGAGAGAGGACGTGTGCATGGGAGAGTGATAAGGAGGTGAGCCAGGATGCAAATGCAATGCGGTTGCGGTGCGGTGCGGTTCAGCAGTGGCAGCGGCAGCGGCAGTAAGGGAGGATGTAGCTGTAAACCTGTCAAGGTGAGTGAGTTGGCGGTGGTCGGTCTGTCGCAGGTCAGGGCAAGTTAAGTTGAGTAGACCTTAATATTTCAGGGACAGAGGGACGGGATGGCGTGGAGCAGCGCGTCTCTGCTACAGTATGTACCGTACAGCCCAGCCCGGGTTAGCCTTTGTAGTGATGGTGTGCAAGCCCCCTGTCTCGCCGGCCCGAGCGTCAACGGTCCGTCGTGTCGAGTTTGTCGAATTCCAGTGCTGGCTTGAGGTATGTGTATACAATGGTGAGGAGCGGTGATGGATGGTGGTTACGGTGACGATCTGGTCGAAGTCTACTGATGCTGGTGCTGGGGCTGAAACCCTGTCATTGACGCGATGTCGAGCGATGTTGACTGTCCAGATGTAGTTTTATTCACGTGAGGGTAGATACTACAGTCACGTGATGCCGCTTCAGCCCCTGCTCGACTAGCGGGAGTGGCCCGTCCCGAATACGTCTGCTGCCCCTGACTCCTGAATGTTCAACGCATCCTCCCATTACAGTACTATGCAATGCAATGCAATGCACTACAATACTGTACCTCCAACTTGCAGCTAGCGCCGTTGTCGGTTAACAGGTCCGGAAGCAGTCCACCGCTATGAACATGCTTGATCATCTATTGGTGAAGGGTTTGTCGGTGTGAGTGGCTGGGAGGTGCCTATTGATGGTCTGTGATGATGTAAGACGGCACTCCATCTCCATCTCCATCTCCATCTCCATCGCCGCCACCTTCTGCTGTGCAACGAGACCTACGCATCACGGACATGACGTTGACACAGCGTTGACATCGATTGTACCCCAATGCAGGTCCCGCATCAACAATGACGCTGGGCTGGAAATGTAGAATTCAATGCCTCGTCAGCAAAGCTTTCATAATCATCATAATCGTCCTCATAGGTTGGTCCTGGTATATAGAAAATGGGTACCCAGGTAAGCATATACCACCAGCAAAATCCTAGTCCTCGATCGACACATATGCAGGAATGTATGACTGTGAGCTTTGCTCAGAATCGTCGCCATACGGCTTGGATGTAGGGATTCTCGCAAAATCTGCCATGCGTCTCTCCTTGCACCATAGAGGCAAGTATGCCAATCCGAGGAAGAAACAAGAGTAGAGAAGCATGTAAGCCATAACGAGAGACAAGAGGATCAATCCTAATGCTCAGGCTCAGCCTTGACTTTGGCCCACGGCGCCTTCACCACCCGGCCATTGGCGCCGGCCTCATCGTCGTCTCCCTCGCCATCCACCACCTCTTCATCCTCAGCACCCTCTTCGACATGAGCCAGTATTCGTTTCTTCTTGTGGGCGCCAGCGGCATTAGCGGGAGAGGGAGCCGGCCTCTTCGTCTTCGCATCCTTGGTCTTGGCGCCTGCATCATTCTCGCCGCCATCTGCAAGGGTCTTGATTTTCGCAATGCGATGCTTTAGGGCTTTGGGGGTGCACTCTGCATCGACGGGCGTTAGCACGGAAGCAGCAAACCCGCCTTGTGTGTTCACGCAAGAAGAAGCAGAAGCTGAAGTGGGAAAGACTGACCAGGACCCATCAGCTTGGCCACTTGGCCAAGTTTGTCGTTCGACAGTTTGATGTCGTAGACCTTGAAGATAGATTGGAGGAGCTGTGAGGGGGCGAGATCAATCTTGTTAGTATATGCTCTCTTCTTGCTGTTGCTGCGGTGGTAATGGATGTGCAATTCATACTTTGGCATCTGCCTGGGAGTCCCAAGTCATCGGCATTTTCGATGTCGTGCGGTCGTGATTGATTGTCCTTGGGTTGATGTGTTGGGGCTGCTTCTTGTGGGTTCGAACCGACAATAGTAGATAGTCTTGAGCGCGTGTACAAGGCAGTTTTGGTCAGGTAATTGAAGGTATGTAGGGACCTTTGGAGCTGAATTGCGTCTATGAGACAGACTTGGGGACACGGAGGGAACTTATGATGGGCCATTTGTGAGGGTCGACCAAATCGAGTCATGAATGTGAATGTAAACGGGAACGTCAACGTCACTGTCAACAATGTGAAAGAGTGTGATCACGCGCGGGCTCGGTGGCTTCATATGTGCTTGCACTCCATATCTAAGTTTTAACCATCGAATGAAATCATACTCAAGCATACAGTGCACGTGAAAAGTGAAGCAGGCTTGGGAAGACGGCCAATCAACTAAAGTGGGGTATCATTACGAAGGCTAGTCTACTACAAATACTACTACAACAGACCCGACATCTGGTCAATTCAGCGGCGTCTATCGCCTGGGGGGAGGCCAGTAGCCGTTGATAGGCGTGGCCCTGCGGCCCTGAAGAGCGACCTCCTGGCGCCTGATCTCCTCCATCTGCTGCTCACGAATGACGTCGTGACGCCTCCTCTCTGCCTCTTGCTGCATGCGTTGCTCCTCCTGCATCGTAGCCGCTTGCGCCTCGCGCATCGACTGCTCACGTAGACCCATGCTCATGGGCTGGCCGGGCGCCGCGGCGTAAGGAGGTGCGGCGAAGGGTCCAGGTGGGAGGATTGGCGCCGGTGTAGCAGGTGCTGGTCCTCGACCGTACTGGGACTGCGCTCGCTCGTGTTCCTGCCTCTGAGAGAGGTAGTGGGCTTCGCGTTGTCGTTCGGATTCGCGGATATCATTCGCGCGTCGCCACTCGGCCTCGCTTGGACGCGGCTGCATGAGTTGTGGTTGTTCCTGACGACCGTCCCTGCTGAACGATCTGTGGTGCATCTGAGGGTATGGATTACCACCCATTGATCCATTGTGAACATGATGGACTTGGCCCTGCGCCTGCATGGGCGGTGGCGGAGGTTGGGCGTATTGATGAGGATGAATGGGTTGGCTGAGGGGCGGCGCTTGGTTCGGGTGTGGCGGCCGTGAATCCCTTGGAGGANGGTTGGTAGGACCAGAACCACCGTATGAAGGTGTTCTTGAATGCTGATGACCAGACACATGTGAAAGGGGAGGCGGTGATGGATTAACTCTTGAGGGCGCACTGAGTTGTGGCATTCCTGTGCGATGACGACCTGACTCAGGGGGATGGTGGTAATATTGGCGAACATCTCTCTCATATGCGGAAGCTGGTTGAGAGACAGGGCTGCCTTGTACAGAAGGCGCAAAGACAGCTCTCGGCCATTCAGGTTTCACTGCTTGAGGCATAGGTCCGTTACCTCCGGAGTGTTCGTGTTTGAGTGGCGGACCTCCACCGACCGGCGTCGAAGTTGGAGGGACCAACGAAGCACGATGAAGTGTACCAGATGGTGGGCCAGTTGGCATGAATGATTCCTGTCTCTGCTGCTGCACCATGCCGATAGGTGGCCTCGCCATAGAATCACCACCAAGATATCCCGTCGGTAGAGGCGATTGTGTTCGGGATGGGACCTGCACAAGGTTCTCACCTCCACTCATACGCTTCACTGGCTTTGACTCTTCGGGTTCGTTATTCAAAATACCAAACAAGTTCGACCTCTTGGGAGCCTCTGGAGGTTTGGTCAATACAGGAGGTGGTGGAGACGGCCCTGTAGGCAATGGCTCTAAACGAGGTATCTCTTTCTTGGGTGGAGAGGGGACAAGATTCGAGCGACTCGACATCCCCGGCGGCGGGCCGGTGATGATCGGTCCAAACGCGGGTGAACCAACGAAGCCATGTCGCGGTTGAGGTGGAGGAGCTTGTGTTATAGACTTCGAAGGTGTGGATACTCGTTCTTCAAATATCGGTTTGCGATCTGGCAGTGCGGCAAGAGGTGCTGTCATTGGTGAACCTTGCAACGGCTGTTGGGGGTGCTGCTGCTGTTGCTGCTGCTGTTGCGGTTGTTGTTGTTGTTGCTGCTGCTGCTGCTGCTGCTGCTGCTGCTGCTGCTGCTGCTGCTGAATAGGAGCCTGCCTAGACATCTGCTCGAAACGCTCTTGCTGCGACTGCTCCTGTTGTAACCTCAAAGCCTTATCTCGTTCAGCGTGAAGATTTGCTTGGAGATTACGCATGTACTGAGAATCGCGTGGATCTGGGGCGCTGGATACTGGCCGTTCTGGAGGGGTCGCTTGCACGACAGGTGGTGAACGTGGATTCCGAAGCAAAGTTGGAGCTGGAGTCTGTCTAGGTTCTACCCGAGCTTCAGAAAAGAAACCAATTCTGGGTCCGGGGGGGTGTCGTTGCGGTTGTACGGGTGGAGCAGGGACCCCAGTGGGATGTGGATTTGGAGGCAGAGATCCGGGGGCCGCTGAGGGTGCATTCGAGGATGGCATGGGCGGGCGCTGCGCAGGAGATGCGAATTTTGCCTGCGTTGGTATGTGAGGTGGAGAAGAATGTTTCGGCGGTGCCACAGTAGGTTTCAAAGGCTCATCAAGTTCCATCGCATCAATCTGAGGTGCCAACGGACGTGGGCCAGCAGGTGCAGGGTTATCGTATCTGCGTTTAGTGATCGGCGTAGGTGTCGGTGGCGGGCCCATGTCTTCGCCTCTTGCGCGTCTCTCATTAGCCTTCATGGCATCTTCTTCCAGATCGGGACGACGATGATTGTCAATTTGACGCTGATAATGATTCTTAATCATGATGTGCGTCTTGGTACCCATGTGGCCTGCAATGGCAGCGAAATCGGTACCGAAATACCTGATATACTTGATGAAATCACTCTGTTCTGGGACAGACCAATAGCTTGAAGGTGCCGTTTTCGCGATCTGTCCAGACGAGGTTGGCTGTTTCGGCTTCTCTGGCTCTTCTGGAGCTGGTCCGATTGAATGATGGAATACATCTCGGTGGTGATATACGATCGGGTTCTCGGTGTTTGCAATACCGGCATGACCGGCATGACCGGCTTGGAAACCGGCGAGCAACCTTGCATCTTCCAGCTTCGATGGATCTTCCTTGCCCGGTAGAATAGTGATTGGTTGTTTGACGGGTGAGGTGCTTGGCGCAGGAGCGGCAGCCAAGGTCGCAAGTTGTTGGCCGCCCTTTGGCTTCCTTCCTGGCTTTTCACCTGTAGCCTTGCGTCTTCTACTAGGTTTCTCTGGGGCACCATCATCGTTGCCGTCTTGTTTGTTGCCAGATCTCTTTCCCATGGATGTTGAGGCGAGCGCAGCCTTTGTATCTGCTTCCTTCTCGCCGAAGTGATTAGGCGCTGCTGCTCGTCTAGGACGTCCAGTCTCTGTAAGATTGGCAGGCTGAGATCCGTCCTCAACGCGCGTTGAAGACATATCCGCCATTGCACCAGTTCCTCTTCCGCGATGGGCAGTCTTATTACCTCTGCCTCTGCCTCTTCCAGCCTTGAGCTTTTTCGTTCGTGTGTCACGGAAACGTCCGTCCCATTTGTTGGCGTAGTAGTGATGAATACAATCCCTGTAGGTCTTGTTGGGATCTGGAAGAGCAGCAGCGATCTTGCCCCATTTTTTAGGATTTTCTTTGTAGGCGGCGATGAAGACTTGCTGCTCGTAATCCGTGAAGCTGTCGGCAGGTGGTTCGTACGCAAATACCATTGTAAGACTCTGAGGGCTTCGGTAACGGTTATGATCCAGAAACATAGACTTCCTAATGGCTTCTTGGGATTGCTGGTCAGGTACCCAAGCCTCCTTAAGCATATCTGCTTGGGCCTTGAGGTTCTCTCGTTCCTGTCGCTCTTGTTCGATACGAGCGGTCTCTTCCGACTCTTTCAGCACCTTTTCAATGTCGTACTCACTGCTGAATTTGTGAAGCCGCCGGCCTTCTAGAATTGGATTCACTGGGGTTGGTGGAGAAACCTCCGGCTCAGGGGCAGGCTCATGGGATTGCTCCTCCTCAAGTCTATCTTGGTCCTCGCGTATGTGGTCCAGCTCTTCGCACTCCAAACGCCAAGCACGGTAAATTTCGGCGAAAGAATCTTCCAAGGCCATCTCCTCATCCTCGCCTTGCTCCTCGAGTTCCAGAATCGCTGACGCTATGGTTGTATTATCTTCGGCGCTGAGGACCAGTTGCGAAGCCTTGAAATCGGCAGCTTGTTCTGGCTCTTTAAGCAGATACGGTAGCGAGATAACATCAGGACTGGCTCGGCGGAGCAAACGGGAGAGTTTCAGATCTTCACCATCCTCAATTGCTACAGCGCTTTCATCGTCAGCCTTAGGTGTGGGAATATCAGGTTCATCAGCACTGCCTGAGGAGTGCGTAGTTGGTGGAACAGTTTGCTCGTCGCTAGCTTGTGGTTCATCAATATCCATCTTCGTCTCATGTTCCCGTTCTTTCGTGCGAAGGGCATCTTTCATAGTAATCCGTGCAAACCTGGCAATGGATTCGAGAGGCGTCGTTGCTCGATACTGGGAAGCGCTCAAGTCGACCATCTGAGCCTCCAGCTCTCGCTTTTGTCGCTCGAATTTGGCTTCGAAAAGGGTCAAGTCTTCGGCATCCAATTCATCCTCATCTTCGCTAGACATGGTGTTGCCGGCGACATCAGAATCGTCTGGATCCGATAGAGGCTGGCCAATAAAAGACTGCTTCGCGGAATGGCTCGTGATTGAGTTCGTCCGCTTCTTTGCTGGCTCGGGATCAACATCCATCATGTCATGACCTTCGGTCGAGAGTCTTGGTGACTTTGCAGGACGTGGTTGCTGCTGACGATCCTGTGGGACTTCCAGCCTGGCATGATGGGCATCTTCTGACTTGGCTGGCCCGCTATCATCACCAGGCTTAGCCTTCTCTTCGCCAGAAAGATCTCTCTTGACAGGGACAGTCTTTTCCGCTTGGGGTTGAAAACCAGGTTTCCACTGGTTCCAGCGCACACCTCTTGACCCTTGTGGAGTCCATGCCTGACCAGGTAGACGATCTTGTTGTTGACGATAGACCGTTTCTGAAGTGCCCCTTGGAGCGGTAGGTGGGATCCTGCTAGCACGTGGTCCGGTAGGGACATTGACCGTGGTCGCCTTTGGTGACACACTATATGACTGCCGCCGGGGACCAGAGGGTGCTGAAGGTGGTGGTGTCTGGCCTCTCGCGAAGCCTACGGGCCCATGCGGGGGTGCATTCTCTATCCGTGGAGACGCGAAAGGGACTCGAGGCGATGCCGAGGCCAGCGCAGGAGACTTTCGCGAGGCTCTCGGGCCGGTTGGTGCATTGAAGTCAGTAAAGCGAGAGCCTTGCATTGAAGGAGACACCGGCTGATTGAGCGACGGGAAGCTAGCCTGAGAAGGATTAGGTGATGGGGGAATCGAAGAAGGCCAACTAGGCTTCACGAATGTCTCATTGGAAGGTCTCTGTGAGGGAAGACCGCTTCCAGATGGAAGCAGATCCCAAGATCGAACGCCATGAAGGCGTGGACCGAGCTGGTGGTTCACATCAGCATCGTGAGCCCTTGGAGCCTTGGGAGCAGCTGGCGGTGGACTTAGAACCGGCTGTTTGGCTGGCTGAGGCTGAGGTTGCGGTAGATTCTGAGCTTGAGCTTGAGCTTTGGGGGCGCTTGGGGCATCGGCAGGAGGTTTGGGTCTTTCATCGGACGGTTGGCTACTCGTGTCCTGCCTACGGG
>LSHF01000112.1:0-78181 GCA_001660795.1 Leptoxyphium fumago
TCGACACCAAGAGCGAAGGTGTGGTGCAAGCAGCTCTGGATAGAGCCGCGGAGGAAGAACCACCATCACCATCGCCCATCGTTTGAGCACTATCAAGAATGCCGACAACATCGTGGTCATGCAATCTGGCCGCATTGTTGAGCAGGTACCCACGACGATCTTTTGNGACAACGAAATGCTGCTAGTCTCAGCTCTCGAACAGAGCTTTGTAATGAACGTAGACATATCTTTCCCAACTGCCNTGATGCAAGATCAAGCAGTGAATTATCCTCGGTGTGCTGAAGGCATTGCTGCATGACGAGCATTGACAAGATGTAGCATTGCTTACTCTCGCCTTGTGGGAGGGGTACGAGCTTGAGAAAGACTGCAGTAATGACATGAATATCGACAGTGGCCATCGCAACCAACTGATTCCAGACAGAATTTCGAGAATTCTCATCAAGATTAGAATACTGGGTCCCATCAAGGCTTGACAGCCTCTCTCTGTCGCAAAAGTCCGTATGGCTGAGGCCAGGTTCTAGACAGACAGGGAAAGGCTTGGCTAAGACGTATGCTGTTGAGCCTCTCAGCTTCCTTCTTTTGGGAGCTCGCAGCGGAGGACAATCTTCATCAACCATATCAAGGGCTCCGAAAGTTTCCACAGACTCATCGTGGCCTATGTCCATGTGGTCGTCCTGTGGAATAATTGCTGGGACAGGGTCTTGATGTGGGGCATTCCCATCTTCCAAACCACGATACTTCGCTAGGGACTTTCGAAGGCTGTCTTCTAGTTCTTCGAACCTTTCGTTCTGGAGGCAAGCACCAATAGATGGTGTCAACGTACTTCTATCACCGAATGTTCCAGTAGAGAATATATCTTGGAGAGCCTCGAGGACATATTGCTGAGACTTTTGGGATGGGAAGGCAGCATCGATGTTCGTCAGAATGTTGGATAGAAGAATGCTCTTCGCTCTGGTTGACCGGATCTGAAGGAGCGATTGCACAGCATATTCGACTAACGACGAATTTTGGATACGCGGACGTATTGTTTCAAAAGCCTGACAGAGTTTCATGGAAGCTTCCTCTGTCCATGGCTCTTCGAAAGCCTTGGTTTGAGCTATTACATGGGCACATATCAACGCTTGAAATGGGTTGGTAATAGAAATCTGGAGCCCAGAATGAATCACGATAGCTCCCTCGACCTCGGTCCAAGTCCTTGTAATACTACGAGTAGGCGGCAGCTGCAGTTTGAAAGACAAACTGTCCTTTGGAAGAAGCTCCAAAGCTGAGATAGAATCTGCCAACGTTGGTGAGCTAGGGTAACAGCGATGACCGATGAGAAGAACGTACCGTTCACAGAATCCATGAGCATCTCTCGCAGCATCTTGCTTTGGAGCTGGGAGTCAAGACGTGCTTCAAGTATTTGGATGATGCAATTCAACAAACGACCAACGGGCAAGTCGAGGCATTTAGGATTACCTGCAACAGCAATAAGTTTTGCCACCAGCCAAAGAACGACCTGTGGGCCGCCATCGTTCAACGTCGACAGCAGTACATGTGGCTGTCGCTTGATTGTAGCTTCGATTACAGCCAAACTGTCCTGTGCTTGAGGTAACAGCAGCTCCCATTGCGCAAAAGGATTGTCCTGAGCAAGGATTTGGATACCTGCCTCTACCACGACCGAGATTAGCTGGACATTGACGTTAACGTCCGTTTCAGGAATTGCAGATGGATTGTGGAGGATTTCGTGCAGGAGGCCGGCGAAGGTCGCCCCTTCATTTGGGTGGTTCACAAGCTGGGACGCATCCCCAATCTGGTTCTGAACAAGCTGCGCCGCAAGAGTCGAGGCTGGAGGAGGACCATGTCCGTTAATCAGGGTCGGCCGGGCGGCTTCGTCTCGCCGGGCCATGCCATTCCAGGACTGCTGCAGATATGGCGCAGTTCTACACCAGGTCAATCTCAAAGATGGATGTGGATTGATGCAGATGCGAATTCACAGATCTAAATACCAAGGTATAAATTGATGGTAGATCTCTTGGAGCATGGCGAAGTCTGCGGGCGCGCAGCTGCAACGCGTAGTCACGTGATCTTCGGCAAACAAATCATGCGAGACCACTTCCCCTACTTGAGATCAGGTCCACATCCAATGTTTGAGGCATCACAGCGCTCACTGCCATTCTCGCATCTAACCTCAGATTGAGCACTCAGTACCAATTGGAGTACAGTAACAATGCCGGTCTTCCAGTCTAAGAAGTTTCGGTCTTCGTCTTACGACAGCACCGTTGCTGCGAAATATCGAAATGCCCTCTCCAAGCACCCTTTCACACTCTTCGGTCTTCCTTTCATCGCCACTATGGTGCTGGGAAGCTTCTTCCTGACGCCTGCTACAGCCATGAGATACGAGAGGCATGACAGGAAAGTCAGACAGCTGTCGAAAGAAGAGGAGTTGGGCATCGGAAAAGACAGGAGGAGAGTTGATCTGAACGAGGAATACTACGTAAGATTGGCAACACCCTGCTTTGCATCTGCTGTCATGCTTACGATTCCTAGAAATTAGCTGCAAAGGACCTGGATAACTGGGAACAAAGACGTGTCAAACGCCTGCCCGGTGAACATGATGGCATACTTTAGTGTCGCTACTTTCCACCAAATTTTGCCGTGCAGACGCCCATCGCTCTTCGTCGAGTTGACATATTTTTGAAGATACGTAATGCAGACAACAAGTGTGCAATTCATTCACAGCTCGGCTCCTGGAAAAGTAGCTGGTTGCCAACCGCAACGGCATGGTGTCTGTGTTGGGTTGCACGAACTCTAATTGAGGGTATTGAGCTTCTCGAGAGCCGTGATTTCGTCCAACAGTGCCACGGTTTCAGCGGGATTGGCAACCCATGCAGTTGTGCAAGCCAGCCGCGCCTTGAAGTCATTCGCACCAGCACTCAAAAACTGGTCGCCAACATGGAGTGAGCGGCCGCCACCAATCCCACCGAAGTAAGTTTGGCAAGCTCGTACACCCCAACTCTTGTCTCCGATATCCACAAATATGTCGTTGCCTCCTAGGGGATTGTCAGTGATTATGCGATGGCGGTGGTGCATGGTTAAGGGATCATACCGTTGAAAGCGCAAAAGGGCACTTTGCTGGCCACTGGCGAGAGCTCCAATATTCTTTGCGTTATCAAGACTGTCTCTTCCAAAGACTCGCGAGAAAGTCGAATGCCGTTCTTGGGCACAATTCCCACAGCTCGCTCTTTGCGCACAATTTCGGCGGGCAGCCGCAATGATTTGACACAATCTTGCAGAGCGATCTCTGCTACATCGAGCAGAGCCTCAATGTTTTGTTCGGTCCAAACACGCATTTCGGGAAGATGCCACTTCTCGTTCGAAACTGCCTGGAGCTTGCTGGGAGTGCTCGAAGTGTAACTGAATAGGAAGTTAGACTCGCCTCCCATGACAACAAGTCGATCTTCAAATATTGCGGCATCCTCGTCTTTGGCGATGGCATCCAGCAAGCCGTAAAGTCGGTCATAATACTTTTCCGCTTTAACGTAACCTGCTGCAGTCACTATACCAACACGTTTTCCTCCTCGCATCATATCTAAGATGCGGGGAATGACAGGATTGTCGGGAAGGAGTGAAGTTCCATCATCATATAGAGTGACATCACCATCAAAGGTAATCAAATCAAGTTTGCTGTTTCGAACAAGAGCCATGACTTGGGCAGTATTGAGGATGAGGCGAATGTCATTGAAGCTAGGCGCGACGAATCGCCGGGAGCTGATAAAACGACGTTCGTCCTGCCATCTAAATGCATCGTGCATTGGCAATGGTGTGAAGAACATCCCCACCGAGGGCACGAGCAATTTCAGTTTCGAAACTGGAGGTGTCCCCATGTTCTGGTGAGCAATATGATCATCGAGCACTAGAGCTTGTCAGTGGTCCGACATATCAAGCTGGGGAACCAACTCTATTAGCGTACAGCCCTCGACGTCCTTCATAATCTGTGCATATCTCTCGCACGCGTTCTCGGCCATCTCTTGTAAAGTCGGTCTGGAATGTTCGTAGATTGCCGTGGGTTGGGACAAGAGCACAAAGGGCACGGCCAGAAGCCCTTTGATCCATTCGATCTTCGGTGATTTAGTATTGTACCTGGTAATTTCTCTGCATGTTCAACTTACGAATTGGTCCCGCCTGTGGGTCTTCAAGTCTAGGAATTAACAGGGAAGATCACCAGCACTTTTCAAACATGTTCTGCACACACCTTAAGAGCGTCTGTATTATATTAGCCATAGGAATTGAAAGTCTTCGATTTGACACTCACACTCGACACGATATCTGGTAGTCATTGCTGGGGCTCACGAGAACTGGTAACTGTCCGAGAGCTTGAGAGCTTACTTGGAGTCTGCTGAGAGTGTCCAGGGTGGCGAATGTGTTTTATTTGATCGATGGAGTGGGAGAGTCAATGGTTGTACAAGTTACAGTCAATCATGCAGCGCGATAAGTACATAATAGGTGTTTAAATGAGGCCCGGGTAGGAGTGAAGCTCGCCCCGCAACGCCCAGCCCTCCAGCTGCCTGTGTCTTGCGGGGGTGAATCTTGTTTATGCTGTTCCATGTGAACTCTGAACGTCACGGCAGTTTTTGGCAAAGTTCGCAACACTATACGGAAGCTCAGCTATGTCGGCTACCTCTACACTATCTTTCCAGCCATGGGAGCAGGGAAAGCGAGAAGAGCTATCACTGCAGGATGTACTAGCTCGCGTAGCTCTCGAGCGCGGTCCTTTCCGCAACATTACGGAAGCATCAGTACAGGAAGAGGCGGTAGGGGAGCAGGCACTGGAATCCAGCGATGCATCTAGCTCCAGTGACGATGACGACGATGGGGTACAGCAAGACGATGTCAGACCTCAGACGAGGGCAGATCTATACACTGCAAAGGCCGACATGTTGCAGTCAATACACGCAGCGGAGAACGATATCTTGATGGCGCTGGATCTGGTATCATTTCTCGAGACTAGAGACAACCCTGCTTCTGGACTCTCCACAATGTCACCTGCATTGAAGAGCAATGGCATCCCACCCGGTTCGTTGGGTATAGACTTATGGCAGCGAATGCCCATAGATCAAGAGCTGCAGGCGCAAAACGAAGCTGTGGCTCTGAATTCTCGTATGGAAGGCTTGCGGCAGGGCGCCGACAATCTGATAGGGGCAGCTAAAAGGTTGGAGGAAAGCGTGAGAAAGGAGACACAATACTGGCAGCAAATACTTTCCGTCGCCGACCAAGGCTGGAACATCTGTAAATTGCCCGGTAATCGCAAACGCCTGGGCATCCGCTATGGATTCAGTGAAAGCACTGCAGACTTTTCCGGTCGAGGAACGGCCGCTTTGAACGCTGATGCAGATGGAAACATTACTGTCGACAGGGGAATATGGAGCAAACCTAAGCTCTTACGAGTCACCCTCAAGAGCAATGACGCTGTTGTCGGAACAAGTACGAGAGACCTAAATCAAAACAGTGCAACGGCAGATTTAGATTCTCGAATGCGCCGCGCAAGAGACAGTCTTTATGATGAGGAGCTCTATCACGAAATGTTGCGAGAAAGTCGGCTGATGGTGTCTCTGGGTGTCCGCACGACGGCTTCCTGTATTAAGTTCTCAACAAATGCCGGCGACTCCCTAGCAGACCTCGAGGTCTCCCTAGATCTAGTCTCACCAGATGATCCCCTTATCCAGCTCACGTCTGAGCGAGACCGCGACGACCTTGCCCAGACGGTGCTACTTATTGCAAGACTACTCCTTGGCCAGGGTCACCGAGATCGCCTTCGAAAGCGAACAGAAGTTCCCAACCCTCTTACAGATAGATTGGACGATCAACCAGCTTTGCCCATTTTGCGACCGCTTCTGTCGTTTTTCCTTCACCGAAGAGCTGTGAGAATTGTCAATGAATTTTTCCACAACACTCAGCAGCTACTTGCTGACGCTGGCATTGGAGCGACTAAGCAAAGAGGTGTTTTGAGCGTACCCAATCTTGGTGACGTTGCAAGTTCAGAAGATCTTACTAGATTGTTCATGCAGCCGTGGATGAGTGAATCGGTCCTGACCATCACGCCCCCATCCTCGCCCTCGGGTGCCGTGCGTGTTCGCGTGGAAACTTTCGTTGGCCGCAACGCATTTGGTGTGACCTATGTGGTCCTCAAAGGTGGGCAAAAACCGTTCAGATTGACCACTTCAGGTGAGATGTGTGAAGCTTGTGATGGCTGCATTGCATCTATTTTAGCAATTGCAATTCAACATCCGCACGGTAAGGACTGGAGGTTGGATGAAGTGGAAGCAGCAGTGAGGAAGAGTGACGCCTGGGACGGGAAATCCGTGTGGATCACCGTCGATGGTAGGAACAGCATTCTGAGTCTGAACAGCGACAGCAGAACAGTGACATGGGATGGTACCGGCCAGAAGCAAGGCCCTACAGAGACTATATGGGCCGTTGCAGAGGCGATTTTGCAGTAGTCCTGGCCGAGTAAACTTTATATACCAACTTTTACTGTCATTGAATGAGTAACACTGAGCTAGGTAATTCGACCCTACCAATGCGAGGATCCTCCTGCCTGCATAGACATTCCCTTTGATTATGAAGAAATTTGGATAGAGTAGCAGCAATAGAAAATTATATTCATTCAATGATCAGCAACTAGAGTCACTGCCAAACAGAAGACATATGCATCCAGTATAAACTGTTCCGCACTTCCTCATCCCACCTTCGCTGCAGCGTATCATATACTGTAGTACCAGCCAGACGGACCAGATTACCCTAACCCTAGACACAATGACTTGAGGTCCCCGACAACACAAGACTCTAACTCCATTATCATTGCGCTTCCGTAGATTCATTCTCTCTATTACACCCACGGGACACCGTGTAATGCAATTACCTCGCGCTTGATGTGCTGGTGCAATGTCACCCGTCCAGCCCGAAAGTCGCTGTTTGCACGCGCTCCTCACGCACCACACTTGAGGCGTTCACATGTCATCCGGCGTTCCTTCCAATCACCTGGCCTGCTCAGCAAGGAAGGAATCGAGCGATTGAACAAACAGCGGCAGCGGACCGCCCTCTCTCAAGATGAAGACCAGGAGTTTCTGAAGATCTGTAAAGGTCATCTCAACAAGATTCTTGACAATGTGCGCAATGTTCAACAGGACCTGCCCCCTGCTTGGGGAGAAATGCCGCCGGTCCAACACCTGGATCACAAAGGCAACAGAACCTGCATCCCCAGCTACACCAGACGGCTCTATCGACCTCTCGCAGCGCTCGAAGCTGGGGAGCAAGTGATTCAGCAAGCTGAGAACATCAGACTGCATCTTCAGGACCTTCAAATCGAACCATATCCGGACAGAAGTCAGAGCAGGTTGACTCTTTGGGCTGCAGAAATGCAACAGTGGACTGATGAGCAGAAACAAGAGGAACTAGAAGAACTGCAGTTACAAGAGGAAGCCGACAGGAAACGTCTAGACGACAATGTGAACACGCTGCTCCACTTTACACAAGAGCTAGAGAGGAAACCGCAAGTCACCACCGAAAAGGCGTCATCGAAGGCCGGGCCCAAAAAACATCTCAACAGCGCAGAATCAGAGAAGTCTGAAACTGTTGCTCCCAGGCGTCGGGCCAGGAGGACAATCAAGCGCTCGCAACCTTCCGCTAACCCAGAGGCTCCTCTGGGTCCAGGTGATGAAACAATCACAGTACATGATGACCCCATCACAAGAACGCCTGACTTGGAATTTCAGAGTCTCCTTGACATGCAAACCCGCTTGACGTCTGCCATTAAGGGTAACTCTCACGATTAGTCTTTTGCGCAGTTCTTTCTCGTACTGGAAACTAGCCCCTGGCTTGATTATGCAGAGCGGTGATCATCATGGCTTCAATGCTGGACGACCGGCGGCATATCTGTAGCTTGCCAACCGCTCAGGGTCGCCAACATGGCCTTGTGCAAATGCTGATCGCCACATCTCTATTCGCGGTGGCGCTGTCTCATTGTTGCAATGGTCGATAGTTGCGGCCGACCCTCTCTTCCATGCCCTTCTTATGCTGCTGCAAATCGTAACACAGCTTTCCGTTGACGGGCCAGATTCCTCGTGGTGCATCGCCTGTATTCGTCTATGGCGCTGCGATTATTTTGGCGACTGCTGGAACCAGTGTCAGAAATCTTATTCCACACTCTCCCTTCGATGTTGGCACCATGGATAGCCATCTCTAGTATTCAAATCGCTGGCGGTGAATCCTTGCAGGCAGAAGCAAATGGTAATGCTGAGCTGTCGCAGGGTTGATTTTAGGGAGACTGCCATAGCGATAATCTTGTGGCATCTATGTCCTCTTGTGACAACCTTTCAGCCATCCTTGCGTACTACTGCAATCTGTTGAGCAACACAGACGATTTGCTCTCAAGCGCTGGTTGTGTACATTGAGCTAGTGGATGCCGGTAACTTAAGGCAGATACTGTAGGTTGCTTGATAACTGAGTGTCAAGAAAACCTTGCGATCGCTTTAGATTTATTCTCAACTTTGGACA
This sequence comes from Leptoxyphium fumago, assembly GCA_001660795.1. NCBI lineage: Eukaryota > Fungi > Ascomycota > Dothideomycetes > Capnodiales > Capnodiaceae > Leptoxyphium > Leptoxyphium fumago. The sequence continues at coordinate 8,536 of LSHF01000112.1, forward strand.
TCAGTACCACCGAGTAATGCCCGTCCATTCCTTCATCTTGGAAAGCTTCCTTTTAAGGAGAAGCGTCATCTCACGCTCACTCAGGATTTGGCAGTTGCAGATATATATCCGATACGGACTGAGCGAAATCGCACAGGTGGTCATTCTTATGTTGGTTGGTCATTAACGGGTAAATCAATTAACAAAGGAACACGCCGAAGTTGTTCTTAATCAACGCCCAAGATCATCATCTCATGAATGTAACGCAATCCTCGATTTACGAACGAAGCTGGGTGCACCGGCAACCCTCATACCTGATAAAATGGCTTATCTGGGGCAAAGCCCACAAGCCTATTGCCAATCTCGGGTCGGAACTTGGGATCTTTGAAGGAAGTAGGCGCTTCCTTACTCAGGGTCTCGACGTCATCAAAATCGAAACGATCATGCTTGAATTTAGTGAGATCGTACACCCCCCTCGAGTAGAAGGGATCGATGTGGTACAGCTGAGCCAGATACCTTTTTGAAATGATGGGATAGTTCACGCGGCCAAGAAGCTTTGCGGTGTTCTTGTGGAGGTTATCTCGCTGCTGTTGAGTCATGACTCTCTGATACAGCTCCCTTGGCTGGTCGTATTCAGTCAATTTCCCCTCGTGGTAGTAATGACTCTTCCTTGACACGACGTTATCAGAAACCTTGTAGGGAGCCTCGGCTACATCAGAACGGTATTTGGTGGCGAAACTGTTAGGAGTGTATGCTACATTGCCACCGTGGTTCGCATCGATACGCATCTGTCCGTCGAAATTGAGGGATTGGTATGCCTGGGCCATGAATGGACAGTTGACAGGGACTTGGTGGAGGTTAACGCCGATGCGATGATACTGAGCGTCACGGTAGAAGAACATGCGGAATTGCAACAGTGGGTCTGGCGAGTCTTCGATGCCTGGAACCATTGACCCGGGTGAGAAGGCAGCTTGCTCTACATCTCGGTGGAAGTCTTCTGGGTTTTTGTTGAGCACAAGTTTGCCGAACTCACGCATCTAGTAAAAAGAGAAATATAGGTCAATAAAACATATGCCGGCGATTAAAGATCCAGTCATCACTAGAGGGAAACTTACAGGGAATCTGTCTCTCGGCCACACTTTCGTCACATCATATGGGTCGAAGCCGAGCTTCTCCGGGTCTGCTTCCTCTGGCTGCATGATCTGAACATTGGCAGTCCATTCAATCTCTTGGCCAGCCTCTATGGCATCCCACAGCTGCCGCTTGGAGTAGTCTGGGTCTTCGCCAGAGATGCGGACAGCCTCCTCATCCGTCAACTGCTTCTGGCCGTGCTTCGCGATGACGTGATACTTGATGTACACGAACTTGCCTTCCTTGTTGACCCACTTGAAGGTATGGCAGCCGTAGCTGTGCTCATTGATCCAGCCGTCAGGGGTACCGAAATCCGAGAAGAACATTAGACCGGCATGATTACCCTCAGGCGTACACCCCAGCAGGTCAAAGGTGGCATCAAGGTCAAGAAGGAAGTTCTTTGGATTCCGAGCCTGGGAGCGAATGACGTCCGGACCCTGAATGGGATCGCGGCAGAAGAAGACGGGGAAGTTTAAGCCAACGACATCGTAGTTACCCTCGCGTGTATGGCTTTACGGCGAACCCACGTGGGTTTCGGGCTTCGTCCGGGAACTCCCTGCCAAGGGTGACAGTGGAGAAGCGAATGAAGATCGGAGTTCTCTCTCTAGGTCGCTGTAGAAAGTCGGCCTTGGTCAGGTCTGAGACATCCGCAGTGGGCTCGAAGTATTCGAATGCACCAGAGCCGCAAGGGTGGACCATGCGCTCAAGATTCTTGGACCGATTGAAGTGCTGCTGCTTCTGAAGGAGATGCACGTCGCTCACGAGTGGAATGCCGCCTATTGTCTTGCTGTGAGCTGGGTCTGGAAGCGGGATGCCTTCGTTGTTGGTGAAGTATGGCGAATCGTCTGCACGTTTGCCACCCTTGGATGCGCCGGAGACTTTGGCAATGATTTCCGTTGGGCCCTCGTTCGCGGACATGAGGTGCGCTGCGTGGTGTGGAAGCGGCTGGCTCTTCCCGCCGCTGTCGCTGGAAGAGTTCGCCATGATTTGGAAGTGTACAATCTGGTTGATTAAATTGTGATGATGAAACTTGGAGATGCCAGTTCACGGTCATGGCGATCGGAGGTCTCACGTTTATGAGGTTCGTCGCTCTGGCCATCTCGCGACAACTTGGTACTTCACACGTCCCTGTGACTGCACGATTAGCCGTAGAACGTAATGCTCAAGTAAGTGTGATGCTATTGGGCTGCTCTGCAAGGTATTACTACCGTCATGGTGACCGCCGGTAACAATCAGCTTGCGCCGACGCTGCTGGATTTCTACAGAATCACATCATCCGCAGATCCCGGGCTCGGTGATCTACAGTACACTGTGACGGTATATCAATTGATCGGAACGAGGGGCGATTCACAATATTCCATGCCGTCGATTTTGTAGCCGAGTGTTTCTCTACCCCGCGCATCATGGATACCTACTGTCAGGACTCTCAATGCCGTTTCCCGTTTTCCTGCACTACAGGAATTGCGTTGACAGTACATGGATAACCATGTTCAAACACTACTTCACTAGCTGAATCTGTAGGCTTATGAGGTCTCAGGGAGGCAGGGGGTTAGGTACCTAATTTGCTAGTCATGACACAACGACTTTTGATACTGTCCCTTCACCATCACTCGTCGCTGCCCGTTGGCCTACTACTTCCCGCCTTGTACCTTCTGAGTCTGCCCTCCCCATGATACAGATCGTGTTAGTAACTGGAATGAGACTTTCCAGCGTACGAACGACATGATGTGCTGAATAATGTGCGATCAATTGAGCCGATATTCTATATTCCCTACGAGAGAATGCAGAAAGGTATAGATCTTATCATAATAGATGTTATCAAAGCAGATCGGGCAAAGTGCCTAGCGGTTGAAGTAGTTTAGACGGATGCACGCGCCGTCATTCCGTCGGACCGACCCCCACTATCTGAGAACTACTTTTCTAGCTTCGCGCGAGGCGTAGTGTTGGCGGGTGGTGATCCGGCGCCAGAACTTCACTTCGACGTCACAGTAGCTACAGTCTACTGCTCGTGGCAATTCTTTCGTGAATAGAGAGGCTCTACTTCTTTTCCGAATGATTAGTATCACTATGACCGTTAGAAATTTAATCAGTTTTATTGGCTCAAGAGTACTGCGGGGTAACAAACCTAGCAAAGAAAACGTTTATTGGGGTTGACTGGATTGACCGCATGCTGCGTTATCTGACTCTATGCCCTCCAGCAGCGCAAATGTGGTTGCTCAGTTGTTGACGTTGAATTTGTAATTACAATTTGGGCACGTGTAGAAGATTGTCGATCCTTCGTCTGCACTCCGAAGTTGTGCCTCTGTGAAGGTCATCTCAGGGTTGTGGCATTCAGGGCACTCTTGATTTGTGCTTTGCCCTCTACCGATGTCTTTTGCATCTGCATACTGAAGCTCGTAGTACTTCCTTCGTTGCAGTGTCGAAGGGAAAGCATTACGGTGCGAGGTAGTAGTACTAACGTATGGCCAATTATCTTAGTTGAGGTCAGTGGCTGAATAGGTTTCATAAAAGACACGATATACTTGCTCTTATTTTTCGTCGAGCAAACGTCGCATGTAATTGATTTCGCTACTGGAAGAACTCTTTCAAGCAAGTTGCCGCACGCAGTACAGAAGCATAGAGTGCCGACAAGCGCCATGGTTTTTTGGATTGGTGAAGACTAAGTTGAAGCCTATTCAGGAGGTACAAAGTAGGTAGTATGTCTTGAAGTACCTGTACACAGCCTGTCTCTCCGGCACGGGCCGTGGAAGTAGTTGCTGACTGCCGACAAGCAGTCGCACCGTCTGGTGAGCTTTTGTCACCGTGGAACTCTGTTTATATTGGGTGATAATCTGTATGATAAGCAACTTCTGATGAAGTTGGCTCGGACTAGAGCATATTCAGTAAGCCCGATGAAAGAATGTCTAGAACCGGGAACGAAATGCTTGCCGCAATCGCTATCACCAACCTACCTACTCAACTTTCCGAGTTGATAGAACTTGGCGGCAATGTAAGCAGAACCGAGTCTTGAACGTTATCTGCCATTGACCTGGCGGGTGATGTGGCACTGACAGCCTGGAGGTCGACTGAACTACAACGGCCTGTAGTTCACTTGAACACATATCACCACGCTGAACGTATAACATAGCGACAAACACCAATTGTCTTTTGGGAAGCCGAGTGGCTGCATGCGAAAAGTATGATGAAGCAAATTACATACAAAGCTGGTCCTCAGGTTGTCTTTGGCTGCAACTGATATGACCCAACGTCGAAGGGATTTCATTGAACACATCACAGCTGACCCGGACGAGACCCATTTTCCTCATTGTAATATGGCCTTACTGGCTGATAAGGATGTATTCACCCACATGTCATACTTCGGCTCTCATATACCCATCTTTATCCGAGGGGCTTGAGGGAGGCATTCTTCAACTACAGGGCTCCAGGATTTTTGATCCTAGCGATTCTTAACCAGGAGACGATATGCTAGTTGTCTCATACTGGAGAGCATGCTGCTTCATCTCTGCGAATTCAACCGTTATACATTATCGTCTGCCTGATCAGCAACCAAACGCTGAAGTGTTTCTTCCGTGTATCAGGGCGACGAACTCGAATCGGTTGGCACATTGGAAGGACTGCCTTGTGTCGGAATGTCTGCCAGTTAGGGAGGTAGAGGTAGCTTAGAACCAGCATACAGCACCACGAGAGCGATGTTGTCCTCGGCTTCAATGGCTGACTTTCCTCTTCGAGTGACCCAATCGTAAATCTTACAGTCTCGTAGAGGTAGGGGGGTACATAGCAGGTATCTCGTTGTTCCATCATCTTCGAACAAGACTTGAGGAAATCAATCTCATCCCGCACGGTAGAAGTGACATGCCAGGTGACAGAGGCTGTTTGGTGATGGCAATAAACTCCTGGGATGCCGTAAATGTACTACCAGTCCAACTAGCTTGCGAAGATGCCGTTCTGTAAGTCTTCAGTCGAGAATATGTCAAGCCAGGAGAAAGTGCTGGGAACATCTCCAACGTCAACGCCGCTGTCATGGGCAGATACATCCACGGTTCTCTCTGGGCCTTCTTGAGTGGAAAATATTGTTCGAGAGACCATCTTGAGGCAGTAGACAGCATTCTGGGCGATGGCCCATTTGTGCCCTAAGCATTTAACAATACTAAGCATGAGAACGACCCGATCTCGGTGCTGCTGCAAGCACCCATATCCGCAGGTATGCACATGTATTGAAGCAGCCGCAAGCTGAACAATACAGCCAAGAACCAAGCCGCATGCGAAGAATGGCGAATGTTTGTCGGGCGGCCAAGGGATCGCAGCGAGATTTGAAATCCCTTTGGAGGCTGCAATAGCCTTTGCCGTATGTTGGGTCGAAGTCGGCGTCAGCTGTGTGTATCCTTTCGCACACGTGATGTCGGCAGCCAATGGTACTGTCGCTGGCAAGTCGCTTCTTGGGAAATGTAAAAACACACTGGCGCACTGGATGAAGAAATGGGCCTGAAAGAGCATCTGGTCGACTTCTCCAGATGGATCAACGGCATCGGATTGCCCTCGCGGCAGGTTGTATTTCCAGCTGGCAAGGGCGTTGTCAACGGCTTGGATGTTATCTGGGTGAGCATTGTTCATGGCTGCAAGACACAGGACTCTCTCGACTATACGGATGGCTTCTATGCGAAAGCAGTACGTTGAGAAGTCGTTTCGTGTATCTAGAGCAAACACTCTCTCCTCAAAAGCTTGCAGAGACGGCGGATTCGAATCGCATTTACCTTCTTCATATAGTGACTGTGAACATGGTAAAAGGGGATACGAGCTCGCGAGCTTCGTGCCAAACGTTGACCTTCGATGCAGTGCAGCAACGTAGCAGTCTACGATGTAAAGCTCCCACCACGTCCTCCGATAGCTCTCCTCCACCACTGGAATTGAATCCGAAAACTCTCGCGCAAAGCCGGGTTGGTTCAGACCGATTGAGAGAGCGATTTCTGCAGCATTTGCGAGGCATGTTTCAGCCTCCTTGACCTGATGCCGGGCGTGTAGAATGATAGCGTACAGCACCAGCGCTTGTACCCTATGAACTGTCCGTTCCTGAATGGTGGCCATCGTTCGATAAACCGTTTCCTCGAGGAGAGCGGTTGTCGGTGATGGATCGGCATAATGATAACCTATAAAGCAAACAACAAGGTCAAGATATCGCGGGTATAGTTGAGACTTGTAGAAGTCTTGAGGGACAAGCAGAGGATGGGTGCATTGAAAGCGGTTATAGAACAGATTGATTAAATGATCGCGGTCGGTGTCCGAGAGGGTGAAGGAAGGCTGATGGGGACTACCCAGATGCTGGTCTCCAACTGCCGCTGGCGAGCCCTGTAGACTTCCATTCATCTCTAATGGGCGACGGGCCGTGGTCGTGGTCGATCCAGCGCCAGTCAGCGAGCCTAAGAAAACCGGAGCTGGCGAAGGGGCCGATGCCACTTGCGATGCTGGGGGCCNAACGTGGCTGGCACGATGTGGCTGACGTCTCAATCCTCTGCGCGAAGCGGTATAAGAGCAGGTGTTTCCTTCAGATAGGCAGCGCCCGCAAATCGGCGATGTGCCATCACACTTGAGATGTTTTTGCCGGCATTTGTTGCAGGCTAGCTGAGCAGGTTTGTGAGTCTTGAGAGGCTGCATTGCAAGAAGCTGGAATCCGAAAAACCAGCTGGACAACTATGGGGACACACGGGTCAACGTGCATGTTGTTGTAATGCGTCGGCGTTCGTAGGAAGGAGGAGAGCCAGCAGTCGGCGATTGGCGACCGCATTGCATGGGTTAGGTAAGGTAGATATGTACCAACTTTATCCAGACCAATCTAGATAACACTTTGTAAGGACGGCCCGCGTAGATAACACAGAATAATTCCCAATACATAATCGAGTGTCGCGACAGGTCAGGCCATCGTACCATCTTGGCTGACTAAGTGGGCTCAGACCCTTCAATACAGGGTTGCGGAAAACTTCAAGTTTCATTCCAGATTCTCAATCGATTGTTTAAGACATTGGGAAGGGTTTCTTTCGTGTTGCAAGGTTTGGTAGATCACTCCCCTCTCTCAAGCCATTTACTGCTAGATTTCTTCTCTCGTTCTCCTAGACAAAGCACGATTGTCGTGGCGATGATACCCCAGCTCCGCCATGTGTCACTAGCCTCCCACTCCAGAGCCGTGACCGGCCTCAAGCTTACTATAGGTCGCACTTTCGCGACAAGTGCTCCTACTCTGTCTGGGCAGAGAGACCATAAGGTTGTCGTGATTGGAGGGGGCGCTGCCGGTCTAGCCGTCAGCCACCAGCTACTCCGTTCAGGCCGTTTTGCCCAAGATGACATCGCCGTGATTGACCCTTCCACCTGGCATCACTATCAGCCTGGTTGGACTTTGGTCGGCGGCGGCCTAAAGGCCAAGGAAGACCTCCGGAAACCTCTCAAAAGCCTTATGGACCCCAAGCTCCGACATTATACCGCTGGTGTTAAAGACATCCAGCCGGCGGATAATTTCCTCGTAACGGCAGAGGGGGACAAAGTAGGGTGGGAACAGCTTGTCGTTTGTCCTGGCATCAGTATCAATTACAACAGCATCAAGGGACTACCGGAGGTCCTTGCTGATCCCAACTCTCTTGTGTCTTCGATATATGGCTACGAAACCTGCGACAAGGTCCACCGTACGATCAAGTCGCTCCAAAAGGGTACCGCATTATTCACCCAGCCTGCAGGTGTCATCAAATGTGCAGGTGCACCTCAGAAGGCAATGTGGCTAGCACTTGACCACTGGAAGCGTGCTGGCCTCTATGATGGATCAAACCCGGCAAAGTCCCCCATCAAGATCGAGTATGCTACTGGGCTTCCGGTAATGTTTGGTGTCCCGAAGTACAATGCGAAGCTTGAAGAGCTGCGGCAAGAAAGGGGAGTGACTGGGCTTTTCCAGCATGACCTGGTCAGTGTCGAAGGTAACACTGCTTCATTTGCCACCGCCAACGGAGACATTGTCGAGAGAGCCTTCGATCTTTTGCATGTTGTTCCCAAGATGGGGCCACATGACTTTGTGAAGAACAGTGCCTTGGCAAATGCGGATGGTTTCGTTGACGTAGATCCTTCAACAACCCAACATACGAAATACGCCAACGTCTGGTCAGTCGGAGATGCTTCCAGTCTTCCTACATCCAAGACCGCTGCTGCGGTGACTGCGGCTGCGCCTGTACTGGTTCACAACTTGATCCAGCAACTACAGGGTAAGGAGGCGACGGCGGTGTATGATGGCTATACCTCTTGCCCCTTAACAACAGAATATGGGAAAGTGCTTCTAGCAGAATTCGCCTACGGCGGTAAGCCAAAGGAGACGTTCAACAGATGGCTTGGGATCGACCAAATCGTCCCACGTCGCGCTTTCTATCATCTCAAGAAGGACTTCTTTCCCTGGGTATATTTCAAGTCGCTTGTCAAAGGCACTTGGGCTGGTCCTAAGGGGTGGTCAGTCAAGGCCAACACTTCCGGCTCATGAGCTAGTCCGGACTGACACTGGCTTCGTATAATGTTCAATTGTCACCGGATGCAACGCATCGTGAAAGTCTAAATCGCGCTGCTTACTAACAATGCCGTGCTGGATACCCTTGGTCCTTCTACCACACCACAGCGCATCGCAGACTCACTGGCGGTCCAAAAGTTTCGGGTTTATTTCGGTTGCCTTGCCTTAGACACATTGCTCAAATGACATAAAATGAGTACGATCCTCTTTACCTTACATGTAAGATATGGACTGTTCAAATTATGCAAAAATCCAAATAGCAGGTAGAACAGCTTCAAGCGAACAAAGACCTGAGGCTTATTTGAGACTGTCAATAAGTGGTTGAGAAATGTCATGGTTCTTAGAAAGACGATATCCGCCAATTTTTACCTGCCATCGCCTCCCCCCACCTGTTTCCCTGGGTATAAAAATGATTCTAAATACACTATACTAGCTCAGTGTGCTGGCTCACTCGCTTTGGGTATCGCTTTGAAGATGCTGAACAATGAGGTGATCACACAATGCTGTTGAAAGGGAAATAATTCCCAGATTCGGTCGAAGTCGTTAGCAGTCAGTCTGCTCCATCTTGTGATGGTACTGAGCTCAAGGCCTGAGACCGTTTGGGTAAGTAAATGCTCGGCCGTCCGCTTACGGTTTGAGTGGATTGTCGACACCTAACACTATGGAAGCTGTCAGTACAAATTAGGGGATTTAGGCTTGCGATAATTTTCTCATACCTTTTCATGCAGAGTATGCCATGCATTGGCACAAAGCCCTCTGAAATTCCAGGTCGAGTCATAATTAGGTGGCTGCGAATTGTATGCTTCGTCAACAGCCCTGACAACGAAGTCTCGGCTTTTGTTAGATGCGATTTCATGCTCAGGGAAGCGAGCTTTCCACAGTGTCCAAGCCCATCGATGGGATCCCTTGGCTTCATCGTCACCAAGTCGAGCTTGCTTCCACGTCTTGCCGCCATCTGGGGACACCTCGACTCGAACGATTGCTCTACCTCCACCGCTCAAGGCCCATCCGCCTACCACGGTGTTTTTGTTGATCTGGTCTGTAGTGAGGGAGGTGATCGCACTTTGGACAGCCATTTCTTGAATGCTCCGCTGGTTGTCCCAGTCGGCAGGTGTGATTCCACGGGCTTCTACACAAGGCGGAAAGCATTTGTAGTCGTACCTTGTGCGTAAGAAAAGTCAGCTTGGGGCATATAGAATACAAATTTAGACACTAACCTTTGCCACGGGCTTGGAGATTCTTCATCGCTTATTGTGATTTCCCCAACCCACTTCACACTTCTGGCAGCGGTATGTCCGGGAACGAGTATTCGCAGGGGGCCTCCATGACTGCGTGTCAACCTCTCGCCATTCATTTCCCACACCAACAGCACATCTGCAAAAGGATCCAGAGCAGTTGTCAGGGGTATTGACGCCCCATATGTGTCGGATGGGGCGCGAAACTGAACGTGCATCGCCTTTTGCTGAACCAGCTCGCCACCCAAAACGTCTTGTTCGGCGCCATAACCGCTGTCCAAAATCACATCTCTCAGTCGTACTCCCGTGAACTCTGCCGTACTGACCGCGCCTACGTCCCAAGATATACCCGAGGTTTCACGACCCGAGGACTTGCTCATATCTCCCCGCCTGTTTCCAGCGCATTGTAATGTGGCGGTTACAGTGTGAGCCTTGAATTTGTCCTGAAGATCTGATATGCCGTAAGTCTTTTGGTCGCCGTTGAATAGCTCAACAGTGACTTTGTGTTCGGAAGGGTCGATGTTTGGAATCCAAAGATGGTTGCGGACAAAGAAAAGCTGTACAGAAGTCAAGAAATCATTAAGGTACGTGGAAGGAGTTTCGGCATTGCAAGGTTTCGAGGACCTGCATATTAGGCGATCATCCGGTGGTGGGTCATTCTTGAATGGGTCGTCCAGGCCTCCCATGCCCACAAGTTGCCAGTCCACATTGCCTTGCTGGTCGAGATCACGCTGATCGACATCCCCAATATAATACTGATCCAGGATTTCGTACACTTCCTTCTTCTGGTGAGCAATTATCATCTTCCAATAACCGTCGACACTGCCGCCACAGGCACGCAGAATCACTTCACCCCCTGGATGTGCAGCAACAAAGTCCGTAATGTCGTAAACTTTGTTTCCACGTGTTACCCATTTGGCGTCCGCATCGCTCCCATGTGAGATGACTTCCGCAAGCCGGATCTTGGTCGTGGAATAGCTACCCCTCTCAGAATCTGTCGGTTCGTTCGTGTGAGGCCCCCTATCTTCCAGATAAGAAGCATGACATTCAAGGCTCTCTGCATCAGTTGAATTCCCTCGACAGCAAAGTGTGGCTGCACTGACGCCCACAGCAATCAGAGCGAGAAGACTAGAGGTCGCCCATGTCAAGGGTGTACTTGTATGTGAGAGATTTCCAGCCTTTGGTCGAGCAGAGTGGTAGTATCGAGCTTGTATTAAGCCACGACAACGGTCCGGTTGTGAGACACTAGCATTCCTTGGAACGGTTGGAAAACAGGTTGCTAGGTAAAGTCCAAGCACGATTGATGATGGCTTCCGAGAACATCGAATAACTTCGCGCTGATATGCAAATACTGCAGATTGGGCACTCTTTACACAGAGCTTTGTAGCCATTTTGTAGAAAATGTCACCGTCGTTAGTAGAAGCGACCGAGGATGGAAATCATGAGGGGAACACCTCTCATACATATCATAACGGCATCACATAGATGTTTCGGTTCGAGCCATGTACATCGGTGGAGAGTTGCAAAAAGCCCGAAGACCCCGAGATCCCGGAACAGTGTCATGAGCGGAGGGGGTAATCCTGTTCTCCTAGCTTGAAGTCGCCGAAGTCAAGAACCCGAGATTGTGCGACATTGAGACAACCGACCTGTCTCCCAATCGTCTTGCTCGGGAATCAATACTATGCATGAGAAGCTACTCACTTTTTCACTTATCTCCCTGGCTACTTTTATTCCACAGCTAGGTATTGATGACTTAGGCCGAAAGCGAAAACCACATTAGAATCATGGAGGTAAGTCATTGATTGTGTAACCAACCTTGGCCATTTGGACTTATCTAGCTTCATATTTTTTCCGCACGTCTCATTGAAAGAATAATGACGCATGATTCAGCCTGTTCAAAATTACAATTGGCTTGACTTGCTAAGAAAAAGGAAAGGATGCCAGACTCGTGTGCAGATAGAGCGTGCGATGGCAATCTGCCTGTTCTACATAATGTGGCAATGCCTTCCAGAGGCTTGCGCTCTTGTGTCGACAGTCTGCTTAGACCTCTTCGGTTTTGGATTGTATCCTGCGCTCATTCAACGCATCCTCGGATGGAGTGAAGAAAAATGTTAGGGTAACCAAGGCTTTCAAGACGCCTGATATAAACAGTGGAAGGCTTGGGGATCGATAGCGGTAAAGAGCTGAACCGACAAAGCCCCCAATGAAGAGACTGAGAATGAAGGCTAGCCTTCGTCTCTGTGGCCGAGTCCTCAGTAGAAACAGATCTCTGTCGGTGGCGAAGTCGATGTACGCCGATGTAACATTCGCAGTGGGTATTTCTGCTATGTTGACAGTCCGGGCCACGGCGAGTTGAGAGCCACTGGCGAACGCCAGTAAGAACAAGAGACCATACACTCGCGGACCACTCTTCGATAAAGCATACCACTTCCTCATACACGCCGAGATGAAGATCAGAGTGGTTTGAAGGGCATTGGTAAATAGCAACCATCCTCTTTTCCTCCGCCCTACTCGTTCGCCTATCTGACCCAAGGTAAGCCCGCCCAGCAGGAAGCCGCTCAGCGATAATATAGTGTTTTCGAGATTCAGACGTCCAGAAGCGATATGAAGTGATGAGATTGCCAGGGAAATAGTGTTGCCGGTTTGATTGGATACGAAGATGTTGTAGTCTGCATAGGTAGCCGCATCGTTGAGACCAATGCCAAAAGAAAGGACGATCAGCTGAACCTCCAGTAGTAGACTGACGCCTACAGAATCATTGAGACTCTTCCGGTCGCAGTAAGAGACAAGCGTCCTGAACCATTTGGAGGCTGCTGTCTGGTGAATTAGCTCCGGCATCAGTTAACAACAAGTTGGAACCGTCTGTGGTAACAGCTTTGCTCTTGAAAAATGGTCCGGTCGCTTGAGTACGGAGCCCGGCGTTCCCATCCTGCTAGCATTCAGCATCTCTTGTGGAAAGCGAATCACATATATATGATATCCATGAGCAAGGGAATGATTCGAAGGACAAATCTTTACCGAGTATAATCGACCAAGCGGTGACTCCCGGTCATTTTAGGTTCTTTCACATCCACGTTACACCCGGCACAAAGAGTCTTACTTTGAAGTAGTGGGCTCTCATACCGGACAGGCTCTCGGCACTAGCCAAGACTTCACGGGTTTCGAGGACATTTATTAGGGAATGTGTGCAACCTATTGACTGACGGTGAAGAGTTTCAAAGGTCTTTGACAGTAGGAGATCAATCACGATCCATGGGTGATACTAGATGGTGCTTGCGAGGAAGAGACAGATCTCTCATTACTACTCAGCGGTGACACCTCAAAGTCTTTATACTTTGCTATGATCAATCAGCACCGTTTTGCGGAAACTAGAAGAAACTTTGGTTGATCTATAATGAAACTTAAAGCTGTGCCAGGCTCAACAAATAGGCATCAACAGGCAACTTTCTAACACTTCCTTACACCTCTATGCATGAGCAAGTGATACCATATCAACGAACTGTGTTCTTACGCAATTCGTTTTCGTTTTAGCGTTTCAACATCAGACAGCACATCATCGAGAGCGACGCAACCTTCAAAGCCAGTTGCTGCTAGGCTTCACGGGCCCTTGACAACGGATGCACAGGACTAGGAGTAGCGGCAACCATGATGAAGGATAGTTCGACACGCCCGGGCCTAACAGTGCTCGTCCTTCCGGCCGAACTCTGTGCGTTCAACTATAAGATTTTCGTTTGGCATCAATGTTCTTCCAGGCTTGACGTCAAGGCCGACTCTGTCATATGTGAGCCACCTCTGCTCGTGTGCCACACCAGGTGAGGACAGAGACCCTTCTAGTGTGGGTCGGGTTTCACTTTACACTTCCATGAAGCGCAATGATGTGCATAACAATATTCAGATGATCTCATACCATCGTAGAGTCTGGCAGGAGATGCTGCGGCTGGAGAAGGTCAGCCTTTTAGGGAAATTGAAGGAGACATTTCACTGCCGGCCACAGTATGTAGTTAGGGTGAGCCATCCCAGACCAACGATCGATATTGACCTGTTCGTCAACATTGGGGAAGTCCGGCAATGGAGCTTGCCAAAGGGGAAGGGGGGGAGGGGGGGGCTTTGATAGATTTGCTATGGCCGAATTGAAGTATGACAAAACGAAGTAAGGGCAAGAATAGCGTCTGGTCTGGATTTGGTAGTTAGGCAGCGTAACTAACATCTTCTGTGCGGGTCTACCATCTATAACTCGTGGATGGCTTCCAAATGCACGTTTGAGAAACATTAACTGATGACATAGCGACATGAACACAGCCGAGAGAAACATCATCTGCCAATTCTCCCATCTAGATTAGCGTCAATCGTGTTAATGAAATAGTGCCGCTGTCTTATACCACGAAACCCAGGAAAAAACACATTGTCATTATATCCAGAAGGAACATGGCACTTCTTTGCCTTCTTGAAGACATTCTTGATCACTCTCTCAATCTCGTGAACTTCATAATATTCCCCAAACGATGCAACATATGGCTCTCCCAAAGATTCAGTTCTGATGATTGAAGCCTCGTCGACCTCAAAACATCTCAACAGCACCTGGTGCAAACGCTGGGGAAGAGTCTCCAATCGGCTGATGGATCTAATAACTTCTTCTGACAGTGTGTGCTTCCGAGGTTGGGGATGAGAGCTCCATGGAAGTAGAGGAGCATCCCTGGCAGTCGCCGTCGAAACAGTGCTTGCATCTACACCCGGGCGAAGACTTAAATCATCGGGAACTTGACAGAATGGGCCTGTTGGCATGGAGCTTAGTCTCCCGTGATCTTGAAGGTATGCTTCGTCGAGAACGTTATGCTTAAACCAACAGTCCTTACATGAATCGTGGCGTAGACGCTCGGCGTATGCTTCGAGGAATCGACTCGCAACAGGTGAAGTCCTTTCGATCTCGTCGAGCAGACTGTAGAAATCCACGAGCGTACTGTGACTGCTGGGAACAGCGGCGCCGACTGACAGGTCTGTGTGGGTCCCATCTCTGGTTTGTTGAGGTTGCGGATCTATAGTTTCACAAAATCTTGCACAGTGGAGTTGAATCTCGCGTATAAAAGCTTCAGGGTTTTGAACAGTCTGCCCTTGGTCATCAATATCTCTGAAGCAGGTCGCAATTCGACTGTCGGTTGATTTGAGCTTTGCTACAACGCAGTCGAAGTAAGCCTTCAGCTCTCTACGCTTAGAGCGGCCAGGTTCGTGACTTGGATCAGGGCGCGAGGGTGAGTGGTCATTTACATCGACCTCGACCTCTCGGTCGACGTTATTGATTAGTGACGCCCGTCTTTTTGGCCTAATAACAATATCTTTATCATCATCAATAGTAAGATCAATGGTTTCAATAGGCGTAGAGTCTGGAGTTCGATTCGGCTGTAGTGTAGTAGGGGATTGAGTATATGAGTCTGGTCCATTATCACAAATTTCTGGAGACAGAGCGGCTGCAGACAATGCGTTAGAAGGCTTTCGAACTGTAGAGATTTCGTGGGCTGATTTGTTTTGCCGAACTTGCGTCTTGTAGAGTGTCTTATCGATGGTCTTGATGATTCTAGCGGCATCAGTTAGGGTTGTATGCTCATCCAAGAAAGTATTCAGAGATTTCAGGACCGCGTGTATGGTGCTCCGCAAGTTTCGGTACCCACCAGCCTTCATTGCAAGCCAGGGGAGACTTTTGCGGAAAAGCTTTGCTGCATTCCCTTCCGTCCAGCTCCGATGCCAATGGCCTGACTGAAATGGTGGTATTTCTGCAGATTGCGTGATAGAGCGTTTAAGCAGACGCCAGTAATAGTGGGACAACCGCTCTCCACCGGATATCAGGTCTATTGAGTCCGCATAAGCCCGGAGAAAGCCGCGTAAAAGTAAGTGCACGTGGTCTCTCGTCGACACTCCATCTAAAATTTTCAGTGCGACTCCCAAATCATTTTGATGGAGCATAGTAGACAAAGGGCAGGCAGAGATCTCTCGTGAGCTGAAGGGGGGCAACTTGTAGAGTCGTTCAATATCCCTCAGTGCCGTGACATCATGAGCGCAGTTTATCATGCTCGTAGATGGAAACTTGGACGGGGGTGTAAAATAGTCAGGAACTTCTACCTGAGGGCTAGAGTGAGTCTGACGTACGTCGATTCCAAAATCATCACGAATGATGTCTAACACCTCATCGCACACAGACTGAAGGAACTTGCTACGTGGCAGGTTTTTTCCACGCCACCATAGGGGCTGCCAGTTTCTGGTTTGCTTTCGCGCAGGTAGAGATGTCCAGATTTTCCGCATCTCGTAGACGAGACGTTCGAGATCAGCTAAAGGCTTCGAAAAGCGAGTTATAGGTAGCGGGTTTATCATATCGTGTGGACTGGGTAGCCAGAACATGGGTTCAACATATGGCAGAGCCGGCCGCTTCTGTTTCGATCGAAGAAGGGACTCTAGCGCATAGATTGATTTAGAGATAGAATCAAGTTCCTCCCTGTACGTATCGTCGAGCATCTCGCCCGGCAAAGGCGCAAATACTCTCTGATGAGCATGATATGAGAACAAAAGGCGGAGCTGCTTCAATCGTGCTTCAATGTCATGTTGAGACCTTGAGTACCATTGACGAAGCTCTGTTTCCCAAGGGCCGAGCGGTTCTCTGTCAATCGGCGATTCTTCCTCAGCGGCAATTGACTGCTCGAGAATATCGCTCGGTAGGGATCTCGTGACCTTCGCCCAAGCTTCAAAACTTGATTGGCTTAGAGTATCTGCCCTGGTCAACAACCTTATCGCCATTTCAGCGTCCAAAGGGTGTCGGAAAGGAAAGGCGTCATTCTCACGGCTTCTCTTACCACCGATGACTACCGCATCCTCGAAGATGACTGGGTCTAGGATACCCAACTCTGCATTGATAGCCCACAACGATTCTTCATTGCGATGCCTGGATGCAACAGTCGTCTGGTCGTTTCCCCACGACAGTCTTTCGGCTACCCGGAAGAGCTTCCTCAGATGTGGTGTCAGCTTGGTCTTCTTTCCGCACTGCGGACAGACGGCCGGCGAGCCATCGTCTTTGTCCAGAGCCTCCCAGGACTGGAAGGGGAGCAGCGACAACGGATAGGGAAGGCTGTGGAAGTCTCGGCCTATTCTAGACCGCGGATGGGGTTCATATCGCTGCGCCGGCTCATGAACCATCGGAGTTAAGCTGGCTCGCCGCTTTGAGGGCCTGTCATCGTCCAACGGCCAATCCGGTTTCCTTTTGGACGCTGCCATAATGACAAACGAGCTCTACACGCCGACTTCGCGCCAGATGCTCAGACGCTAGCATTTGCGGTCAGGCAGAAGCTTATCCATCGAACTTTCGTTGTTATCTTCCCAATGAGGCCAGCTCAAAAGCCGACAGAAGTCCTCGATTGATCGCGACGCGCGATAGCGAAAATACCATCCTGGGACGCGTCGAGATGCGACCAATCTGGAAGTTGTAGCCGTTCTGACGTCTGGGGTTGGAGTCTAGTCGAGAAGGGGGAAGAAGGCGGATCGATTGGTTGAGTAAGGTTTCCACTTGGACTCTGGCGGATCCCCTTATCTACCCAAGTCCGTTATCGCTATCAGGAGTTTGGCCAGCTAACCTTATCTCTACCACATCTCTGTCGGTGTCCATCGTGTTCCCAACCTTTGACAGCCGCATGCTGAGCTGCCATCGTGTAAGTTGAACCCTTGTCTGTAGCACTCGGTTGCGGCCAATCACCGCCGGCACATGCATCTGTGCATGATGGTATCTTTGGGGCATGGTGCCGTTGGCCGGCATAGGGCAGCGTAGGACATTGCTATGCCTATCAATTACCCTGTCCGGCTACAGCAACCAATGATTAGAAGTTAGGTAGGTAATAGATGTCCGAATCACAGAGCCCTGCATGATGCAATAGATAAGTGCTGGCATAAACCACTTTACATTCATCAATCACCGTCCGCACTGTTCGGCTTTCCACCTCGACTTTGTTGAACACCTACAGTGTTGTCGAGCTCTACTGGTATTTGCCGCGATGCGAGACGGATACAACGACGACGGCGTCACGGATGCCATCCCTGGCACTGTCCAGCTTGTGGACTTGGAGGGGATCATCAACGCACAGCATGCGTCAGGAGGACAGAAGGATATCGTCCTCGTGCCAGCACCAAGTGCGGATCCAGACGACCCATTGAACTGGAGCCCTCGACGGAAGGCGCTCTCCACTCTGTGTCAATGTGTGTACACACTCATGGTAGGAATTGCGTCTGCCGCCATATACAGTGTGCTCGAGCCGATTTCAGAAGCCACTGGCCTGACCCTCGGTGACCTGAACGCTGGTACTGGTTACATGTTTCTGTTCTTCGGCTGGGGCTGTCTCGTGTGGCAGCCGCTGGCCCTCCAATACGGCAAGCGGCCAGTCTACCTTTTCAGCATCCTGGCGACGATGTGCATTCAGGTGTGGGCCCCATACACAACCACGAATGGTCAGTGGATAGCGAACAAGATCCTGCAGGGATTCTTCGGTGCCCCTATTGAAAGTCTTTGCGAGATCAGCGTCACCGACATCTATTTCCAGCATGAGCGTGGAAGGTACATCGCCCTGTACTCACTACTTCTGGCCGGCAGTAATTTCTTTGCTCCCATCATTGCAGGTTTCATAGCTGATGCTCAAGGATGGCAATGGGTGCTATACTGGTGTGCCATCTTCTGCGCCATTGGCTTCGTATTCCTCTTCTTCTTCATGGAGGAAACAAACTACTCACGGGCCCTGATTATTGGACACGAAGCCGAGCCAGAAAATCAACATCTCGACTCTACCGTTACTGCGACTGGAAAGGATGAGAAGCGCTCGTCCGACCAATCGATTTCGCCCCAGCCATCTCCTCAGCCACAGACTCATTTCAAACGAAAGACCTATTTAGACAAAATCAAGATTTTCCAGAGCGCCGACCTCCACAAACCAAACCGCCTCCTCGTCATGGCATGGCGGCCGCTTGTGTTCCTCACCTTCCCAGTAATCTTCTATGCCGGATTCAGCTACGGTAGCAGCCTGGTCTGGTTCAACGTTCTCAATGGCACTGCATCGCTGATATTGGGTGGCGACTATAACTTCAGGCCGTCAATGGTTGGA
This sequence comes from Leptoxyphium fumago, assembly GCA_001660795.1. Classification (NCBI taxonomy): domain Eukaryota; kingdom Fungi; phylum Ascomycota; class Dothideomycetes; order Capnodiales; family Capnodiaceae; genus Leptoxyphium; species Leptoxyphium fumago. The sequence goes on from LSHF01000112.1 coordinate 27,531, forward strand.
GTGGCCTACGTCAGCCCACTGATCGGCACTGCAGTCGCAGCGTTCTATACTGGTGTCATTGGCGATCGGTTTGTGCTTTGGTTGGCACGTAGGCGCAAAGGCGTGTTGGAACCTGAATATCGACTGTGGCTGTTCACCCCCTCGCTCCTGCTCTTGCCCTTTGGCCTCATTCTCTGGGGCGTAGGCGCGGCGCAGCATGTTTTCTGGTTCGGCTGCGTGTTCGCAATGGCCGTCATTGCCTACACCAACGCAGTCGGCCTGGCGGTGTCGGTGTCGTACGCTATCGACAGCTACAAGGATCTTGGTGGCGAGGCTATCGTGACAGTCATCATCGTGCGCAACACGATGAGTTTCGCCATAGGCTATGGCCTTACCCCTTGGGTGGAGAATATGGGGCTGCAAAATGCCTTCATAACTGCGGCCTTCGCTGGGCTTGCACAGTGTCTATCCTTTCTGCTGTTTATCAAGTATGGCAAGAGCCTGAGAAAGAGCAGTACGAAAAGGTATGTGAAGTATGTAGAACAGATGAGTGCAGACGGTGTGGTACATTAGACTTTAGAGACTGGTACATATCAGCAAGAATTTAGAATTAGACTTTTCATCAAGAGTGATCCAAGTATCCTGTAAGATTGAGACACAAGCAACCACCACACAAGATGTGCACTCCAGACCACCCTGAAAGCGGCCAATCCGTCTTGCTGTATGCATTGTCCACCTCAGAATGCGGTTCCTAAGTGTCCAATGGAATCCGAGTCATGAAGCCATGATACGATGCACGCTCTAAAGTGGCAGAGTTGTAACGCGTTCCATAACTCGTGTAACGGCACCAGTCAGGGAGCCTACTGAGAGGGCAGGATCGGCTATCCAAGGCTCGCCTGTCTTTCCTGGACTTCTTCTTCTTATACTTCCTCCTCCTCCTCCTCCTCCTCCTCCTCCTCCTCCTCCTCCTCCTCCCCTTCTTCGTCTTCTTCTTCGCACCCCAAAAGCTTTCTCAGCCCTCTTCTGAAGGCTGCCATGTTGGCGTCCTCCCGCTTTGACAGGTCTACTGGCGACCAAGCACGACTGTATCCGAAGTTGGATCTGTGCAACTGCAATACGTCTAGTGCTGCGTCCTTCTTGCCGTTGGCAGTTCCGAAACGGGTCAGGAAGTGGAATCCGTCACGCCAGAACGCGTTGACAAGATTCTGGAGCCCGTAGTAAACGGTACAGTCAATGTAGAGCGTCTTGAGATTCACGGCGCCTGACAGCAACGTGAATGCACATCGGTTGATTAGTCGCTTGGATCTGGTGCTGCTCCATTCTTCGATCGTGAGGTCTTGGAGAAGTTTCATATTGCTCTGTCCAATGGTAGCAAGGAACTCGTGAAGGGTTTCGGTGTCTCTGATCAATAGAGGCTGCATATAAAGGATTGCTGCCGCCTCTGTGTTTATCTGTTTGTTGACGGCGAGGAGGTTGGGGACCAGCCTATCAGGGCTTTCGAGAGGAGCATCGTCGGAACCTTGAAGAGCCATGCGAGGCTTTGGTCTGCGACGGGGCCTAGTACTGAAAAGGCGATCCTGACTTCGGCGAACCAAGAGACGGCGACGCCTGGCCGCGATAGCGACGCCGAGGGTGTTTGGATCTACCAAAGCAATCTCGTAGATATAGTCGCGTAGTTCGGCAGGAAGGGAAAGAAACGGAAATGGCTTCGGCGGCTGCTGCTTCCGTTGCTCAGTTGATTTTGCTGCAATTCTCTGCTTCTTGGTGTTTCCTCTGATCTTGGCTTTGGCCTTGGGCTGAATGAATGGATTGTCAGTGATGCGATGGGGATGCAGACTGTATCTGGTCTTTCCCTACTGTAAGGTTGAAGTCGTCATCGTCATCTTCATCGTCAGACTCCTTCCCATCGATTGTTCCCTGTTCATCGGCAGAAACGTCGTCATCTTCCTCACTCGGCAGAGCGTAATTGACGCGAGGGCGTTTACGTTTGCCAGTGACAGACTGAATAGGCGCTGGGTGAAGACCTTGGGTAGACATAGACATGGCGGACGGTGTGTCAGGCTCAGCGGCGAGCGAGACCTGCCAATGTGAGCGAGAAGTGATTCAGTGTTGGGGAGGTTGCAGAGGTGGAGAGTGAAAAGATGATGTTTTGCAGGAGAATACACTTATACTGCAACTTATATAGTCACGCAATGCCACTTTCACATTATTCCATGTTGAGTGAATTGCCAGGCAGCAGTCAGGCCCTCAAGCCAATGGCGATAGCAACGCACTTTGACAGGGCTTAGACGAGTCCTACTGGACAGGCAGAACATGGAACACAGCCCAATGCAATACGTTGGCATGGTCCAACATGATACCGAACGAGTCTGCATTTCATGTCTCTCTGTCTGCCGACACGCAGGAAGCGACCTCACTGTAACCTCAGGCAGTGATCGGTGTGTAGATACATGTTTGTATTACATAATATTCTAGTTACCCGTTACCATTACCATTACCATGATATTACCATACGCATCGTCCAGTCATGGCCGAAAGCAGCAATGCTTAAGCCCGGCGGCCCAAAGTCCGAGGTTCTGTTCCCCGCCATTGCCACAGCACAATGCCGAAGGGACGTGTCCACGATGATGATGGAAGAGGAGCTCATTCGATCGAAACCGGTCGGCAATGCCTTGCGGTATATATACCGCGTATGCAATGGCATGGCCAGCTCTTCCTCATGACTGGCAAATATGCTCTGTTGATTGCAGAGCACTACGCTTCTCCTCCCATTGTTGCACACACCCGTTCATCGTCCATGTAGCATTGCATCATACAAACCAGCTATGGATACAGTCTTGTTGGCCGGCTCAAGAATAGTCGTCGTACCGCATATCGAACTTCGCTTCTCGCAGGTAAAGCCTGCATTAAGGATTCGGCCCTGCAAACCACAACCACCGCAACTGTGGCGACGAGCCTTCAGGACCACTTCGAGACGACAGGATGCTAGTACGGCCATTGAGAGGAAACGCGGTGGCGAGAAGGTTTACAGTTCGGCGGATGAGGCGGTTGCGGACATCAAGTCCGGGTCTATAGTCCTCAGCGCTGGGTTTGGGCTATGTGGGACGGCAGAGACATTGATCGCCGCCATGGCACGGCGAGGCGCCGAGTCGCTCAACTCGCTCACAGCGGTCTCCAACAACGCTGGCACGGCCATTGGTGGTGGCCTGTCTCCGTTGATCCAGTCGGGTCAAGTGAGTCGTGCAATCTGTAGCTTCCTCGGTAACAACAAAGAGCTTGAGTCGAGGTACCTCTCTGGCAAGATCGCCATTGAGTTGACTCCTCAAGGCACATTGGCCGAGAAGTTGAGGTGTGGAGGAGCTGGCATTCCGGCATTCTACACACCCACGGCTGTAAACACCTTCATCCAATCAGGCGAGATTCCAGCAAGGTACGAGAACAATGAGGTTGTGGAGAAGATCAAACCTCGGGAGACTCGTATCTTTGATGGACGCATGTACAATATGGAATTGGCCATCAAGGGCGACGTTGCCGTCCTGAGAGCCTGGAAGGTTGACCGTGCCGGAAATTGCAAGTTCAGGTACACCACGAAATCATTCGCCCCTCTGATGGCAAAGGCCGCAAGGATATCGATAGTCGAAGCCGAGAACATCGTCGAGGTGGGCGACCTGGGACCTGACGAGATCGACCTTCCTGGAGTCTTCATTGACCGCATCGTCCAAGCCACAGAAGACAAGATTATCGAATTAAAGAAGACGCGGCCCTCGGATTCTGGCTCGGCTTCCAAACAAAAGCCTGAAGATGCTGCTTCCATCCGCCGCACACGTATCGCTAAGCGTGCAGCCAAGGAACTGAAGCCTGGGTACTATGTCAACCTTGGCGTTGGTATGCCCACTCTCGCTCCTTCATTCCTACCTAAAGACAGTAATGTCTGGATTCAGTCTGAGAATGGAATCATCGGAATGGGTCGATATCCTACAGAAGAGGAGGTCGATGCCGACATCATAAATGCCGGAAAGGAGACAGTCACCTTGGTTCCAGGTGCAAGCACGTTTGACAGCTCCGAGAGCTTTGGTATGATCAGAGGCGGGCACGTGGATGTTTCCATGCTTGGAGCACTGCAGGTCGGTGCGAACGGTGATCTGGCAAACTACATGATTCCGGGAAAGGTATGGATCACACCGAGAAACGACAAGAGTTTGAATTATTGATCGCTAACAACTCTCAGGTCTTTAAGGGTATGGGTGGTGCTATGGACCTGGTCTCAAATCCGGATGCTACAAAGATCGTCGTTCTCACAGACCATGTCGATAAATACGGCACGCCTAAGATTGTATCTCAATGCACTCTCCCCTTGACTGGTGCCAAGTGCGTCAGTACCATCATTACCGATCTAGTGAGTTGAATATGTCACCGCAATTACCAACTTCTCGTGCTAACGTTGGATCAAGTGTGTCTTCCAAGTCGACCGACAGAAAGGCGGTCTGACACTCACCGAGCTTGCTCCTGGTGTTGAGCTCGAGGAAGTTGTACAGAAAACTGGTGCTTCGTTCACCGTCGCGAGAGAAGTTGGAAGGATGGAGTGAACCATCATGCACACCGTCAGTACACTCGTCGAGGCCAATATATGTATTCCCTGGTTTACATCCATCCACAAGCGAGCATGAGCGTTTTGCAGGTATGACATTTTAGATTCGGTTGGCCCAAGAATTCTGCTGGTATTGTAAACGACAACAAATAGAACGAATGCGAAGATTCCGTCAATCCCACAAAGTTGGCTGCCTAGCTGAACTTAAACCAAGCCTCTCATATCGTCACATCTCGATCGATTAAACAGAATCTCGAGAAATCGGACCGTCGGCGAAATGGTCTCACATGACAAGCCGCCATATCACCGCACTCCAGCAAGACCAGGCAACTGAGCACCTAATCCGAGCAGACTTGCATTTCACAAGCCAAACTGCGCCTTCCTCATTTTGAGCACATACGCCCTTTCGGGTCCGGTGATACTGAGGATTAGCAGGGCGGAAGCCAGCACAGCGATTGCAACCGACAGCACGAGCAGCGACTTAGTGTTCTTGATGTCTGATACGCTTGCGGACGACTCCCTCGGCTGCATCTGCATCCGCGCCTGTGCCTGCGTGTTCATGTTGTCGTAGTCTTTAGCCTGGTCACGAGCGGAAGCCATGCTGGCCCGCAGCAAGCTCTCCTTTCTGAGGAGTCTCTCGATTACGATCCTGAGCTCGTCGAACCGCCCTACCAGCTCCCGGTCGACGTTTTGATTATCGCGTATCCTTCGCTCTAGAGCGTCCAGACGATCGACGAGCAGTGGCGCGGCCGGTGCGCGGTCGTTAGACGCTCTATCTGGTGGCGTCTCGGGCACCTGGACAGTGGGGGTCGTCCTAGCCCTATCGCTGCTGTGTGAGCCCCAAGCTCTCGATGCTGCTGGTCTGGAAGCTGCTGGCCTGTTGGCTGTATTGGTGGTGATGAGCGGTCCACGGCTCGTGGCAGTGCGGTTCGTGGAGTTCGTAGGTGGCCGGTCAAACGGCGCCAGCTTTCTTAATTGCAGTAGACGCTCCCTCGATGGGTCCATCTTATCGGCGTTGCGCTTTTCAGATGCCTGGGTGCTTGAGATCTGGGTGATGTGCGTGACGATGAGAGCGAGGTTGGAAAGGAGGGATGGAGACTGGTTGGAACTAAAGAGTTGATTGGAAGTAGATGGGTTTGTTTTGTCGATTCACAACGTGATCCATTAAACCACCATTACCCTAAGGACAAACTTTCCAACCTTCCAATCGTGAATGCGATTTAGGACAAACACATAACCCAGCGCACACCCTAATTCTGGGGCCAATTCACTGCCCTCACAGTCTCACAACCTTTCGCCGATCAATACGCTGCAATCTTCTTTTGGTTTTCGCTCATACAACTCATCAAGCAAGAGTGGCTCATTACTACCGATGGTAGTTCCACAAGTGCGTTCCAATCGCGAAATCGCTTCAATCATCTCAGCAAACCTCGCTCAATTGCCACCTGGCCGTAGACCAGGCCCTGTAGTCAATAGCCCATGCGTTTGTGGCCCGGTGCGATTGCTTGTCCCTACAAAGGCAAGTCAGCAGTTGTTTTTCGTGGTTAGAAATTGAAAGGGGATCAATTACCAGCACCAGCTTGGCCAGCTTGTCCTCGTCGATGTTGTCGAAAGGAGTAGACGACAAGACCTCCCACATCTTGGTGACGTTCTCGTTGATTTGGCATTCTGCCTTGGTGGCGAAAGCACGACGTAGAGAGGCAATAAGAGTTGGGGGTCTGTGTTGGCCATTGGGGAGAAGTGACTGCCGTTCTTCCATCTGTGCTATTTCGGTTTCGAGAATTCTGTAAGGTCCGCCGCTCGTCAGCAATGTGAACATCAATCCTTACTGATGTAGAGAAGCGGGGCGAATACTCACTCAACGGCGTTCTTTGTCTGGTGCTTTAGTCCTTCTATCATATCTCCAGCCTTGAGCATGGCGACGAAGAATTCGGGTCCAAACTGAAGTAGCAGCTCCTCGAACGCGAGCTCTACGTCAGACCGGATGAGCATGTCGTCGCTGCCGTATCGCGCATTGATTGGATCCGGCCCGTAGACCCGGAGGATTTTGATGCTGGCGATCATCTTGAACAGCAAGCAGGCCAGGCTAGTGCTGGGTAGCGAATTCAGCAGCTCACGCTTGTCTTCATGGCTGGGCGCATCCTGCATACGATAGAGCAGGAGGAGACCCGCCTTGTGAATGCCCTCCCACCTGCCTCTCAGCCAGTTGAGATCAGGACCATGGTTGGTGACCTGGACCGCCGAAATCAGCATTGGAATCTCTGACGGGTGAGGGGAAGGATTTACCTTGAGCCAATGCTCGTGAATGCTCTCCAGCACCTCTAGCCTGTGGTGTAGCAGGTTCAGGCCGTCGAAGGTTTTCGGTACACCCGGAAACAGGATCAAGGTCTGGCAGAACTGGCAATCTGCAATGCCTTTGGCCTGGACGTACGTCAGTACCATGCAAAACAAGATCATGCTACTCGAACTGCTTTCGAAACTCAGCAAAGAACGTACCAGGCCGTTTTCGTGGTGTTTGATGAGGTGGTTGAGCTTCTTGCAAGTCAGACAGAGACAGGCCCACCCGTGTGGCGAGTACGCGACATAGGGTAAGATTTCAAGTAAGATTTCGCAGGGCAGGCTGTCGAAACCCTGTGCCATAGACGAAGTGGGTTCGATAAGCTTCTTGCCCGACAAAGCCTCGACAAGATCTGTCACCGGCGACGACTGAGCTGTGAGCAACATCTTGGATGTGATGATCAACTATAGTGATCGATGTCAAGGCAATGAAGCACTCGAGCGGACTGCGAAAGGGCAGACTGGTGAACAAAGACTGTGATGGGATGCTAAAGCGCACACTTTAATTCTCACAACAAGAAAATTCTGGTAATGGGAAGGATGGAGGAAAAGAAAGGAACAGAAGAGTACGGAGTTGCGGAGCAGGCGGATTCGGCGTTGGTGATAGTCCAAAGTGGAGAGAAAACTAGCATCATGTGCAGGTCTCTTATTGGACGATGGGCCAGCAGTAGCAAACGGGACTAGATTTCCGAATGATTGGGTCTTGTGAATGTTGCAGAGTCCATTGCCGGGATTGCGTTTTCATTACTTGCTCGCTACCTGCTGAAAAGGGTGCTAGAACCAATTGGCGCATCATTCAATAGTTGCCTGTGGGGCGGCGCCGTGTGCCTTTCTTGCAGGATTGGCCGAAGGCGGCCCGGTTCAGCGCATGGGATGGCGTAGATGACAGCTCTTTGACACCATGTACCGAGATCCGACACGGCAAGGCAATAAAGTCTAGATACGGCAAGATATCTCCCCTGTAAAAAGATCTGAAACGATTCGTTTGCCTTGTCGGAGATGGCCATCTGAGTGGCATCAGCCCAAACAAATAGCACACCAAATTGAATGTGTCCACCACGCTACAAAGCGTTGGGGAAGATTTCAACATATGGCCGTTACTTTGTGGTGCGGGGTTGGCGATAGTGAGAAGCCCACGTGCGGAATTTGAATTCCGCACTCTCAATTCCGTCTCGGCTGAGGTCTGAACCCTTTCGCTACGCAAAGTATGCACTTGAGAAACATATCGTGCTTCCGGCCAAGCCAGCAGACAGCGATTAGGAACTTGATATACCAACAGAATGCTCAATAATCACTTTGTCATACCATAGTACGTCTAGGAGAGGTAGTCAAGGTGCGATGTTCAAAGCTTTCGAAGTCAAGGGTTCAAGCTAGTGCATTACTTGATGGGTACTGTCATCGATTCTTCAGGATCAATGTGCGCCTCGCGCGTTGAGCCAGACATGCTTCAGGTTATTAGATTACAGTAGAATTCGTTAATATGCAGTCTTTCCTCTTTGCCCTGGAGCTGGAAACGGTCTTCTTCAGGGTGTGTTAGAATGACGTCGCGCCGTGTAAACTAGAATGATCGTGCGTGCCCCAAACGCCCAGGAAAGGCACATCCATCTCCTCGCGGGGATTGCTTTCTTTCTGTTGTTCACTGGGTATCTTTCGGTGGGGCTTGTATACCGCCCGTGGCAAGGCCGTCGTGTGTTTGAGCGACAACACTTGACCAACGGGCCCAAGCCATGGCGAAGCGAGTGAGGGTACTGAGTCCCATCGGGACCAGCCATTGTGTATGGATTGGTTAGGCCCTCCACCCAAGGATGGAGAGCTATTGCAGGGCAGGCTCAAGCTACGAAATGTCTGGAAGCCCAGGCCATGACGTCGCTCTCCAGATTCAGTCTCTCGAAATCTGGGACAGTCAGGTCGCCGGCTCCTTCACCCTGTACTGCGGTGGAGATCATGAAGTTCTCTTCGTACGCCTGGATCTTCATCTTCACGTCATCGACAGTCTTGCCATGGAGGTGGACTTCGACATCATCCACCGTCTCGCCCCAGGCTCCATGCGTACTGCATCTCATCACAGTGCCAGGCTTGGGGCTACGGACGCCGAAGAATTCCAGGTTCCGCAACCAGGGTGCCAAGAGAGCCTCACCGGCCAGCTTGATGTATGCCTCCTTGTAGCAGAAGAAGGTGTAGAACCGCCGGAGCTTGGCGTCGATGATCAGTTCCGTCGACAGTTCGACCTGCCGGCCGTCCTTGGTGACTATGGGAACGGTGGTGTGGCGGTTGAGGCACCTGTCATGCCGCCCGAGCTCCTCGTGGGTGATTACCGTGCCGTCGAGTAGGGTCACATAATCGCAGTCGTACTTCATGCTCCACCGTTCCTCTTCCGAGAATACAAAGTCGTAGATGTCCACCCACCCATCGAGCCCTTCGGTGTCTATGGTGCGATAGTCGTCTCTCTCGTTCACGCACACAATGTCGACGCCCACCATAGGCTCGACTCGAGGCTTGTTGGCGTAGTGGCTGCCGTGGCCGACAGATAGCGATTGAAGGTTCCGGTGCATTCGTCTATCGATGCCTATGAGTGCAACGAGACCTGCTTGGTGCGAAACATTGAAATCGATGTCCTCGATCACCTTTCCGTTGTTATCCACGGCGCAAGGCTTGCCATGCTTCTGATCAAGTTTCCTCCCCAGCTTGACGTCCTTGAACGGTATCCCCAACGTCTTGCTTATGTACAGACGCTTGAGCAAGGCGGAGGCAAGCGACATGCGGGCGTCCTGGATGAACATCTTGGTGGTGATCGAGTTCTGCTCCTGGGTAGTGAGGTACGAGAGGGCTTGTGCGGCGCCATGGGCGGCCCAGATGTTGGAGCCTGCCCATATTGAGCGGGTGTCGAGGAACCAGCAAGTGACTGGATTGGGCTCGGCGGTGGCCGGTGATCGCACCGGGTTGTGATGGCCATTGAGGCCGTTGTGGACGAGATGCTGCAAATCGTCGAAGCCGCCAACGGCATGGCCATTCATCATGTCATAGATGCTGATAGTCATGTTGAAGAAGTGGAAGCGGGTCGCATGCGTGGCAGTCGGGAGGTAAGGGTCAGCCAGACATGCAAGCAAGCCACGCTAAGCTTGACGGTTGACCAGGTGGGATCACTATCGGGAGACACAACGTCTCGCTGCCTGTGGCGTGAAAGAGGTCGATCTCAGCAGGACAAAGAGCATTCGAGGAGCGGCTATTGGCACTTGTTCGTACTGGAACCGACGACGGTTTGTGAAGGAGAGAGGAAAGCTATTGAGGAGGGTGGAAACGGTGAAGGGAGCAGTACATAAAGTAATATGGATGGATCGGCTCTGTCTCTATAACGGGTCTGCACAACCGAACATGCATAGAAGTAGAATTCCAATTTCCGTATAAATGCCCTGAGCAGACAGATGGTCTAACTTTCGGAGGCAGATCAAACTACATAAAGTCTCTGTAGCGACGTAGCAGGGCAGAGGCAATGCAATGCGATGCGATGCTGTGCGTCTCGCTGCGGGTCGGCAGGGCGCAATTGGGGATCCTGACGGCTGTATTGGCCGACGCAGCCAATCAGGACTGGCCAAGCGCAGCAGAGTCGGACTTTCGTGAGCTTATTCTGGGTAGATGCTGTCGATACTGTAGGGACGGAGGAGCACACCAGGGGCAGTGGAGGGTGGTGTAGGTGCATGGATGGATGCAATAGCGAATACTGCACTGTACCATAGCGAATACCTCGAGATGGAAATAGAAATGAGGATCGCGGGTGCTGCCGGCGCTTCCCCTCTCAGCCCGAGTCGTTGCCCTCTCCAGCCAGCAGTCACCCTATCTCGATGGCGATGATGATATCCTCATGAACGCCATCCCTGCCCATTGCCAGGTCCGGCAGCTACAGCACTGTACTGTCTACTCCCTCGTGTTGGAACATGGGTTTCCGTCGTGGGGAGCCTGAGCCAGCCTGGAGGTACTGTAGCTTCTTTCTTGGCTGCTCACATCACATGCGACAGTCGACAGTTGCACAAGGTGAAGAGGCAGCGGACTGTGGTCGGCGGCACATAACATCACGTCCGATCGTCCACCCGGCCTGCTAAGACATCGGCGTGATGACCAAGTAGATCTCAGTCATCTCGATCCCCGTTTCTCTGGTCTCGAGCATCGGGATCTTGCCTTGGCTTATCATCCGTCCCATCCACCGTTCAAATGGACTGATCGAGGAGAGTTCGGCAGCGAAGATCCGGTCGTACTCCACCACCATGTTTTCCCTGCATTGGAGGCCAATTGTCTTGAACCTGTTGTGGCCGNAAGTTGCTTTTCGCGGCTGTCGGTTGACCGTGTCCATGTCTGCTGTGCTGGAAGAGAGTTTCCATCTCATCATTCGCGTTTTACTTCACCAATTGCCTCTGACAATATCCTACCAAATCAGCGCTAGTCTTTTGGTTCCAAGACCGGTTCTATGCCCAAGTCTGCGAACAGGTTAGCTATCTTCTATCCTCTCCTCAGACGATTTTGTCAAGTCTAGAGACGAGATCCCTTCTCTTCAATACATCATCTGCCTCGCCTGAAAATCCAGCAAGCCCGTGAAGATGTAGAATAGAAGCCCAGGGCTGGATGACTAAGGATGCCAGCTAGGGCTTGACCCGTACCTTGAACAAGTAAATTTCCCAGGCTCAATGATTCATACAGGCGAATAAGTCGAAGAACTTCGGTAAACTCGCAAAATCATCACATTTCCATTTCCTTTTTGCTGTAATTCGTCCTGGCGTTATATTGTATGCGCCACTGATCCGGTATTGGCATCGCATTTCAAGTCTATACCATATTTGACTTTGGCTCGCTCAAGGCGCAAGTAATCATCAAGCATCGCCCAACTAGGAAAGGGTGATAGAAACTCAAAATGGCAGTTGGGAATGATTTACTGTCACGGTGCACGATAACAATCGGCGTTCTAGCACTACAGGGTGCCTTCGCCGAGCATGTAGTTCTTCTACAAAAGGCTGCGTCTGAAATCCTGCAGCAGGCACGCTCAGCCCCAGCCTCGTCCTCGATCCTCTCCAAGCCACAACAACCCCAGGAACACCCTGTTCCTGGGACAGTGAGCGAGACGGAGGCTGTTTCAGGCTCAGGGACAGGAACGGCCCCAGGGACAGCACAAGATGCTACAAGTGCGGACCTGACCCTTCGCCACCAAAGCTCACCCTCGCAGAGAACGCTTGACTTACACTTCTCCATCATCGAAGTCCGAAACGTCCAAGAACTTGACCGTTGTGACGGCCTGGTGATCCCTGGCGGCGAGAGCACCAGTATATCCCTCATTGCTGAACGTACCGGCCTGCTGGAGCCGTTGCGTGACTTCGTCAAGGTCCAACGCCGACCCGTTTGGGGTACATGCGCCGGCCTCATTCTCCTTGCAGAGAGCGCCAACAGGTCCAAGGCCTCTGGCCAGGAGCTCATTGGCGGCCTGGATGTTCGGGTACATAGGAACTACTTTGGTAGACAGGTGGAAAGCTTTGAGGCAGACCTGGATCTTCCCTTTCTTTCGTCTGCAGATGGCGAGGGTGCGGACGCTGGCCTGAAGCCCTTTCCATCTGTCTTTATCCGAGCACCTGTGGTGGAGAAGGTACTGTCATCTGTCCCAGGCGCACAGGATTCAGAAGCTGGAGACGAATCCATTATCGCTCCTGCCAAGAAACCGACCAAAGCCCAGGTCGAGATATTGGCCAGATTGCCTGGAAGGGCCAAGGCGTTGAAAGATCAGGCTATCACTGCCCACAGCCTCGGCGAAGATGGAGATATCGTTGCCGTCCGACAGGGAAACGTGTTCGGCACTGCATTCCACCCTGAGCTGACGGGAGATGCGAGAGTACACGCCTGGTGGCTAAGAAATGTCTTGAGCGCGCTCTCGAGCCAGATTTGAGAGCTTCATTTGCAAGGAATATTGTTTGGTGGATCCAGAATGGTGTCATGGGCGCCATTCGGACCTCGTGGGTTCTCGTCTGGTGTTTGTATAAAAACTAGACCCTAGATCAGACATGGCAGCGCAACAAGTTAATTTCTTGTCATTATCAATGCATAGTTTACGCCTGTAATCACTGCGGATCGCTAGACCTTTGCATCCTGGTTACTCTTTCCCGGGTATCGCAACCGAATAACGCCTTTTTCACACCTTGCTGTTTCGACTTAAGCAAGATCCTTGACAGTCTCAAACCGTTCACATACGCTGCCAGTCGGTTCAGAAATGATCAATCAATTATACTCGTCGCCGTAATCATCCTGCAATTTTCTACCATATCCTCCTCTTCCAGGGTCAAACTCTTCTCTGTACTCGTCCCTGACCTGACCACCACTCTTGCCACGACCGTACTGTCTGCCTTCGATAAACCCCTCATCCAAATCCGTCCTGATGATGCGTTCGTCGAGCTTGGTTCCACCCACGTATTTCAAGCAATCGAGGGCATCTTGATGGGTGTAGTACTCCACGAAACAGAACCCACAGGGAGTCTTCTGGAACCGATCCAGCCCCATCACTAGCCGTTTGATCTCTCCGCATTTCGAGAAAAGCTCGTGGATTTGCTCTTCGGTGGTGTAGAAGGATAGGTTTCCTACATAAAGGGTAGTCGCATCTTTGAGTTTATCCTCAGGATCCTGAGGTGGTGGAACGTCTTCCGGTTCTTCTTGATTCGAAGAGCGGCGCTCACGAGTGCGACGTTGCTTTTTGAACTATGCGTGCTCTGTTAGCGGTCTTCTTACAACCCTGGGCGCAAAAGCTATCTTGAAATGGCGAGCTTCGAAATTGGGCTAAAGTAAGTGCAACAGGGTGAACTCATGGCCATGTGGAGTTCAGCGAAAGCTGCGATTGCACACCACAAGCACGCCCATTACTTCAATCCCAACACAATGGACCTTTTGAGACTCACTTTTGCGGTTGCGTATGAGCTTGGCCTATCCAAACGGTCTATGGTACTTTGCATCTGAAAGCGCGCCATGTCGTAAAATTGCGCAAATTGGTGAGACTCGGAATTATTCCTTGACAGCGCTGGACATGAGTGTGGCGATCAATGGGAAAAGAGGCCAGTTCTTTCACTTAGACCTATGAGAGATGAAAGGTGAACCACTTCTGCTTGAGGTTCTAGATTGGTGCCAAGACAAAGCTTGACGCGCTCCGCGTTCTGTACGGGATCGTAACTTGAGCTGCACTGTAGGAACCTCGAAAGCCGCAGTTGCGTCCATTGTACTGACCAACCTGCTCAGACAAGGTACGACTCGGCCTCCCAGGACCTCATCATGCCGAAGGTCATCTCTCGTACACCTTCATGGCTTCTCCCTCTCTTCAGGACGACGAAGTCGCAAGCGCAAGAACTTCCAGCCGGCCCATCTCGCCGACTAGCACACAGAGGAACGGAGATCTTTGCTCTGGTAGGGAAGGAGATACGATGGAGCGACCTGAACATTCTGCAATATAAGGACAATGACAATGGCCCGGACGATTCGAACCTACATGCGTACAGAGTGCTTCAGCCGCCAGTTGCACTCCCTATCAAGCAACTCAGCATCTCCCCTAGCGGTGTGTTTATGGCCGTTTCCACCGAGCATACTATCCATGTTTGTGTTCTGCCGTCGTCGACACTTCTACGATCCTCTGATTCCGCTCCGATCAAACTAAGGTCGTTTCAAGTCGGACCAACAGCCCACGTACTAGACCAGGCTGCGTTGGTATCTGCCTTGTGGCACCCGTTGGGTCCGGATGGACACACTCTCGTTACCGTCTCCAAGGATGCCTGCTGCAGGATGTGGGAGCTGGACAGCAACAGCAGGCATACGTTTAGTGAACCGGCATTAGCTGTTGATCTGAAGAAGCTTGCAAGCGCGAGTACCAGCCAAGCAGACTTTTCGGCGAGCAAGTTTGGCACAAATTCCGGTTTTGGGCTATCTTTGGCTGAAATGGAGGTCGCTGCAGCTTGCTTCGGTGGCCATGGAACTGAGGAGGAGCATGGGTGGGCAAGCATGACCCTATGGATCGCCATGACTGAAGGGGATGTATATGCTCTGTGTCCATTTCTGCCATCTAGATGGAGAGCACCATCGACTTTGCTACCCTCGCTATCGACATCAGTCGTAGCTAATGCCAGGGCTGTTTCCAACGATATCGAAGCGACGGAGAGCGAAAAGCGGATAAGTGAACATCAGACTAGATGGCTTGCAGACGTGGACGAACAGGAGCCACTCTTACTTTCGACACCTGACGGGGACCTTGAAATCTATTCCCGACCTCACCGGCCAGGAATTGTTCCGCGAATTCAGGGGCCTTTCAATGTCACGCCTGAACTGGATTTTGGAGAAATCACCGACATCTGCGTTGTTGCGCCGAAAATCGATACAGAGGCTCTGTTTGGAGACGAGGATGAAGAGGTCTTGGAGCAGTTTTCGGATGGCGTCTCAGTCGGCGTCATCTGCCTTGCCTCCAGCGCCAGCAAGATCTACATTTGCTTAGACCTGGACGGCATTGAAGCTGAATGGCTTCCTTCTAAGCGTTCCCAAGGCTTTGGTCTCGATGCAGGAGATGAGCGAGAACTACTTCTATTTGAGACTATCAGTCTGCACAACTTTGATCCAGCGGAAACAAGTTTCCCAACCCTCACTCCTTCGCCCACGGACCGGTATGAGATACTGGCGACGTCACCTACCGGTGTTTACACATTATCATTCATTGATTGGGTCGATATGTTGGAGGCCGAGCTTGCTGCCCAGGACGATACTGGCGTCAACGTGAGACTGGATGCCGTTTTAAGGAATTTGCGCACCCAAGTCGACCATATCATCCCTATCGAGCCGCTGGAGGCTGACTCCCACAACAGCAATGCCATAGCAATCCTCGATCCTACCATTGGCTATTCCATCATGACAAGCACACCTACCAACGAAGTGTTTTTGGCCACACTCGAGCTCACTTTACCTGCCCACCCCTTTGAACCTGATGAAGGTTTTTCTGCACTTCCTGCGCCGGCACCTCGCGAGGTTTACAGAAAGGCTGTCGAGTTTGATGCGAGCAAGTACCCAGTCACGCTTGGTCAAGACATGAAAGCATACACGTCGTCCATCCACTATGATCCATCCAAGCCCATTCAATATTCGCCCAAAGACCTCCAAGTCATGACCGAAGCCCATAGGGTCTTATCCCGACAGACGCATGATATTGGCCGAGCTGCAGCAGAGCTCTTTCGAGCTTGTGAGCGAATGCGCGAGGAAATTCGCAAGCAAATTCAAGATGTGCGTTCCGCCGCCGACAAAATCGATAGTATCACGGGCGAAGATGAGCCAGACGAAGGTGGTGATGACAACACTGATGGCGCAGCTCTCGCACTCGATATTGACCAGGGAGCCGAGAACGAAGAAGCATGGCACGAATCACGGCCAACAGGCAAGGCAAAACTCGAGCTGAAGATCGAGAGGGCGTCGCTGCAGAATGAAGCCCTTAATCGCCGTGTGGAGGAATTGAGGAGGAAAATGCTACGACTGGGTGGCGCGCAACTCAGCGCTCGGGAGATTGCATTCATCGACGAGGTCAAAAGAGTGGATACCGACACGAAGGGTTTTGGTGACAGCATTTTGGACACAATACCAGATCATCTAACAGTCGAAGATCCCCAAACCCCTTCGACGGCGCCAGCCTCCCCAACTCTGATACTGAAGCTACCAAACTCGCCCTTCGATCTCAGACGACGTCAAGAGCAGGCCGTCGAGGATGACGGTGATGATGAGGAAGAAAGTGGCGAACTCGCGAAGAGGTTCAAAGCCGCGCTGGATTTGCAACAGCGACTGAGCGAACAAACTGCCGAGGTTACGCTGGAGGCCGAGCGCAGAGATCAAGATGCTGATCGACCAAAAGGTCCAGCCACGGGACATGCTGATGTCTTCCGAAGACGGAAGATGGAAGAAATATGGGCTCTCCTGGAGCGTGAATCGGATTTGGTCGAGGCTGTGAAAGGGAGGTTGAATAGATTACAACAATCACGATAGGCAAAATTGAAAGTCACAGACGTGGTTTTGGTTCCCACCCGCTCTTACGATTCTCGAGTTATTGGAAAGCAATCTTCTGCATTGACGTATGTGTTGAGTTTTAGTTAAATAATGATAACGGGTACGAGACGCTTGCCTCCAACATCCTCGGCGATGGATCCCACGCGTCTCTCCTTCCGGATCGTGATATTATACTGTTCTCAGGTGGAAGAGATGATTCACCTTACTACGCTTGGCTTGGCAACGTGATTCCCAAACAAAGCAATGGAAGCCGCCAGGCACTCGAGAGGCAACTTTACATGTTGGTGAATTGGAGGTGATGCCGCGCGGAAAGGCAATTCGAAGACGTTCTGCTAGAATGTGTAATATTCTGCCATGGCCACAGAGAGGTCTAGAGCTACACCAAATAGATCTATCATGACACCCAAAGTTCATCGGGAACAACGTTGCCAGGCGGAAAATTCAAAGAAAGTGCGCTCAGGAATACAAGGGGTCGAGACGGTTTCATTTGGCAAAGTTGCACAGATCAGAACTCATTGAGACAGCTCTCGAAGGACACGGGAGAGACTGCCAATGCCCAATATACAACAGTCCTGTAAAGCGCAAAGGTCCTCTTGTGCTAGCTACGGGCTCACTTGGCCGAGCTACGGAAGTCTGGGCCTGTGAGCAGTCCACCACCATTCGTGCTGACCATTGAGCCAGTGATGTTCTTGTCTCGCATGAGATACAGGTAGCTCTCGGCGACATCGACCACCTGGCCGACCTTAGCAGTAGGCAGGGTGGCTTCTAGATTGGCGAACATGGCGTGCTTATTCCCGCCGAAACCATCCCAGAGCGAGGTGTCGACGGCGCCAGGGCTGACCAGGTTGACCCTGATGGGAGCCATGTCGAGGGCCAGGCCGCGCACCATGCCCTGGAGGCCGGTCGCGTACGAGTTGACGAGGGTCCAACCGGCGATTGGGCGCTCCGAGACAGATCCGGTTGTGAAGATAATCGAGGCCTCCGGGCCAGGCACCAGATACTGCGGCGACAGCTTGGCGAGGACCAGTGGGCCGAGGAAACGGGAAATGCCCGCCTTCTGGATGATCTCGGCCGTCAGGTCTGCGACGGGGGTCAAGGCGAGGGGGTTGGCGGCAGTCCAGACAATGTGCGTGAGCTTGGCCGCGCCATTGGAGGTGGCGCTGTTCAGCAGCTCCGTCAGGTTGGACTCTACGACCGAGGCGTCCCCGATGTCGCAGACCGTGCCATGGATCCTGTCTGAGGCTTTGGCAGAAGGGTAAGATGCTGCAAGCGAGGCGAGCGAGCCCTCAATGCGCTTGGGGTTGGAAGAAGAGATCGTGACGGTCGCTCCGGCCTCGAGTGCTCCTTCTGCCACACCGTAGCCGATTCCTATGGACGCGAGAGTCAGTCGAAGCAGTGCATTGAGACCAAGAGCGCTGGTTTACCTGCTGAGCCGCCAATGATCAGGACATGCTTCCCTTGGAGCTTGGAACTGAACTTGGTCTGGTCGCTCATGTTGGTAGTCGAACAGGGTGGATCTGGTGCAAGGGCAAAAGCTCTGGGAGTGCTGTGTTCAGTGTGTGCAGTTCTGATTTTCGTCTTGAATACATTTTCTGGCTGGCTGAGACCACCCGGTCGTTTATATATGATTTTCAGAACATGTAGCAGTACTCCACAGCATTACGACAACATGTAGGTCAATGTCAATGCAGCTGGAAATCTACCAACCTGGCACATTCGCCGCGGTAGTATAATATTTATCTCCGTTCAAGTCCGGCTATCCCAAGGTTGTCCCGCCACGGACTTATAGAATCTATCTAGCACTGTAGGGACCTACCTAGGAGGTACCTTAGGTAGGTAGGCAATGGTAAGGCCTGCGCCGTATTGCCGTCAATTGCTCGTTCATTTCTAAAGCGGCCGTTTTATTGCTCCTAATACCGCGGCCCTGCAGCCTGTATGTCTCGCCTGATGTAATGATGGGTCGCGCTAACCGTCACTCGTATTCGAAAGCCTCTAGACCCTGTTTGTCGCTAGTGACTTAAGCTCAAGTATAGAATCCGCCGTTTTGCCATCTGCCATCTTGTCGGAATGCAATATGAAGCACAAAACCACACTGGGTAATTCCGCTGGAGTTGATTTCCAAGAGATTGGTAGGAAAGGACTTAAACCGGAGGTAAGCAGGACATTAAGTCATACTCTTCATGCAAATTGCCATCTTGCATTGATTTGCTTGCGTTGGACCTGGACAAGGAATCAGTACGTAGCCAAAATGACTGCAATGGAGTGGATACTTACCAACGGAGCAACGGTCAAAGTCGCGACGAAGAGCGCAGCCACCGTGGCCAACATCTGGAACTTGTTGAAATCTTCGCCCAACATGTCGAAGTTAAAGCTGGGGCTCAGTCTTGTGCCAAAAACATCTAGCCCGTAAGCAAATATGAGACTTGTGCTTTCAAGCAATGCTGGACTCGACACAACATCCTTGATTCCAACGATCTCTCTTTGGTGATTCAAAGACCATTTGGGACTGAATTCGAGGACCGGTTCGTATTTCAAGAGGCCCTCTGCTTGCTCGGTCTTGCTCGCATCGCGACCTACAGGCCGCCTGGGGTCAATGACTCCCAGTGGAATGCCAACAATGGATTTAGAATTGGTCAAGATAGCCAGAAGCTGTCGTGAGGTGATTCCCTGTCCAGTCTGGGTAACGGCTAGTTTTGAGATTGATTCTGGGATTTGGAATGAGTGTGTCAAGGTAACAGGCTGAGACTCAGTGCGTAGACTGGAGAAAGTCTGGTTGCCAGAGAGTGGCCCACGGTTGTTGGCCGCCAGAGACTCGTAAATTTCACCTGATACGAGCTGGTGACCCTTTGGTGAATCTTCAGAAGGCTCAGACGAATATGAATATGCAAACCAGTTCTCGGAAAGAACCGAAGAAATCGGACTCTTGAGGTCAACGTGTTCATGGACGCTCGACCACAGAATAGCACCTGATACTGTGTCCAGGACATAGAAGGAGGCACTTCGCTTGGCATCATTGGCCGTCACTAAAAGGGCAAGGTTGGGGTTAAGGTATTTGTAGAGCACGCTACGGTCACCCAAAACCTTACCAATCGAGGCAACCGGCTCATTTACTGCTCGGGTAACGAGGCTAACGACTTGCTCGCCGGCAGCGGGTGCGAATTGCCAGGCTATGCCTGAGGCTCCTGTGGCTTCGACTTTGCCATCTTTTGAGGTGTAGCTGATGGTTGTGTTTGAGCCTTCTGGCAGAGCGCTCCCAGGAATAAATGGGACACCCTTACCAGTCGTGATATTGAAAGAGGCACGCAGATCAGAGCCTGCATCTACGCTTACAACACCGCCAACTGGTGCTGTAAGTGATATGCTTTCCCCTGTTGGGATGGAAGCAGTCGAGAAGCGACGATTCCATAGGATCTTCTCAGGCGCGCCAGCATCAATTGCGATCAATCTACCACCCTTGGTGGCGCACACGATGATCTTGTGGAAGCCGAAGATATCGCTTCCAACCTTGTCGGCACTCGTACCGAACAAGTTTCTTGTGAGCCGCTCTGGGATGTTCGAGAGGTGTTCAGGCAGACGTTGCCAATCTTCGACATGGCGCTTGACGCGATGAAGAAACCCACCTAACAAGCTGCTGTGTGCTTCAAGCTCTAGTTCGTGAGCAAGGGTTTCTGCCAGCTGTGGCTTTGCAAATATCGCAACGGACGTGCTTGCCAGAGCCTCAGGTCGCTGCCAGACCGGCTTTCCATTCCTGAGCAAGATCCAGTCGCCTGAAGACAGGAAGAGAGCTGTACGGATTGCAGATACAGCCCCATCTCTGACAGAGACTTCGGAAACTGCGTGCTTGGGGAGGGAGTCCTCAGCTGGAGAGCCGGTGTTGAATCCTGTGAGTGGGAACACTCCAATTGGCTTTTCGGACGTAGATGCAAAAGTGGTGATGGATGTGGTAGTGAGCCTAGAGAAATAGACATTCGCGTCTGATACGCTGGTGGAAAAGGTGCCGACACCGTCCTCCTTTGACAATTCGAAAGCTTTCTTGATAGTGTTCTTGGTTAGGTCAAGGTGGTAGACCTCAGCCCAATGTTCGGTAGCGGTCTGATAGTGAACTAGGAAGTGTGCAAGAGAGTTGGTGTGGTAAGGCGCGTGGGGACGGATCTCGGTGACAGGGCCAGACCCGCGTTGGCCAATGTTGAAAGTAGAGACGCTTTTGGTTCCGAGGATGTTGACCTTGAGGACACTTCTTGAGGAATCGGACCAAGCAATGATAGGTGAGGCAGAATTAGCGCCAACGGAGACAATTGTGTCGGTGGACGACAATTCGCTCTCCGAACTGAGCGTGATCTCGTCTACCTGCTTGCCGTTCACAGGGTCCAAGGTAACAACCTTGATCTTGTAGTACCCCAGTAAGGTCTTGTGCAGGAGAATTGCGAACACATGCGTGTCGGACGCAGAGACTTGATACGGGATCTCGCCGCCATCCAACACCGTCTGCCACACGATGTTTCCTGATGCGCCGTCTATACGTTGGACGGTGGAGCTGCCCGTATCCGATAAGACTATGGCATCTTTGACGCTGCCAGACTGTTGCTTGCCATCAACAAGCTCCAGTATTTCCACATCTTGAATCAACCCAGGCGTTGTGTATGTCCATGCTTGTCTCCCATCCGCAGCGCTCCATGAAGCCACCTGGTTCCCGATTCCACTGACAACCGTATCGTGACCGTCTACCGGGCGGAGGAAGGCGCCGTCTCTATCGAACTCCTCGCCGCCGTCAAGGACCTGTCTCCATACTAGAATCCCGTCCTTGGGGTTGACAGCACCCAGCACGCCATCGTCGGAAAGGGTGTAGATCAGCGAAGCCTTGGAGTCTGGGTTGGGTTGGTGGAAGAAAGTGGTAGATTCTCTGGGCGCGCCCACGAGGGCATAGTGGTAGTCAATGTTCCAGGCTTCGTCGAGGAAGACAGCATTGGTGATGCGGGTGAACAAGGTGGTCACGACCGCTGCTGTTGTTGCGACGGTCAGTGGCAGATGCATCTTTCTATGTGCGCGGTGGCATTACCCGCGTGCTCTTTCCCACAACACGGAAGCTGGACAGTCGATGTTATTTCAACACAGTATCTTGGCTGTCGGAGACCTATCTACGCCATAGCTACGCTGGATCACTTCGTGACGAGCCTTCGGCCTCAGGCAATGGACGCTTGCCCAATTGCCTAGCTAGGTAGGTAGAACGCTCAAATGGGGTCTGCTTACTTAGCAAGTCACTGCCGCCCGGGCTGACGTCTCATCGCCCACTCACTCCACTTCCAATCCCTCTCGTCTGTTGTCCCGTTGGACGAGTTGGACGAGCTGTCCAAGAGCCGGATGCTCACTGCCTCTACTGACCAAATCAAAGATACTCCTCAAGCAGATACAAACCCTCTTCCCGACCCTACGAGCAGCTATTAGGGCAGCGACGACGAAGAATGATGTGCGTACACCGAGAGCATCGCATTCGGTACCACAGGCTGCAAGAAACAGATCCAACCTGGAGATCTCAGGACAAGGCAGATGGCAAGTCTCCCGATACTAAGTGATTAGTTATTCGGACAGAAGCAACATATGTACCACTTAACGACCAACTGGCATGGTCACAGGGCTGGACTGGTCTTGCGTGGAAACGATACCACCAGCACGTCTTTGATGTCAACATGCTCACCGATTCATGAATTGACATGATTGTCCCACCCACATGGAACAGTGTAGATGTACCATTCGAGCATGCAAGATGATGAGAGTTCGCATCATCCAGTTCGTAGTATATAAGAACTGAGCTGTTGATGCGAGAGACTCCCCGTCTCCTGCAATGCTACGACTTTCCAACTTGGCCTCGAAAACAGTGTGCGCAACCGACACTAATCAAATAGTAAGGCGGGTCGATATGGACCTCATACCCTCATCTAGACCATCAAGAATCAGAAGGCAGTTATCCTCAAGAATCATGTGTTGACGTCCGAAGAGAGTTAGGCGGTCACTCTTTTGCTTGTCGACAATATGCGGTGTGACAAGTTGCTGTAAGGCGGTGCGTCGCGGCAAAGCTCCCCTTCAAGCCCTACCCACGCAAAATGTCGTCTTAAGATAGTCCAACTCTTCTCTCATTTCAAACACGGTTCAGTTGTGTCTGTTGTATCCCACGCGATGCAGGATGTATAGATTTATTACACCTAATATCATCATGAACACGCCCTGAGTCTTGGACCGATTGAAACGCATTGCAACAATGCCATATCGCAATTTCACACTGCACTGTATGAGCAGCTAGTTCAAAGTTTAACACAAATGAGCCTGGTCAGCCAGAGCAGCTATCTTAAGTCCAGCTTCTCCCTGTGCAATCGAACGGTAATATAAGGCGGATATTCATAAGATCTAGCTATGCATGTCTCAGTTCAACCGAGTTCCGCCGAGAAAATACCGGCCAGAGGTTGTAACATGAACAACCATTCGCATCAATCTCTGTAGTTCCGTAACAATTATGGGAAGCAGAAACCCCATGATATCACCATGCTATTCCTACCCTTTTCCGCAGCAAGTAAAGAAAGCGACCTCATTACTTCTCATAATGTGCAACCCCATTTCGCACGACAGTTCAGTAAGCTGAGATCCACAAGGCCGCCAAGACGAGACCGTTTGACTTCACCCTATGCGCTGCCGATCCGGCTCTAACAGCAACAGTCCGCAAGACTAAAGCTTGCCAGAGCTCAAACTGCTGGGTATCGCCTCTTGCCATGTGATGAGAACGCATTGCTAGCTGGCGTCAGAGCCGTGCTAATGCACAGCCTTCAGAGCTGAGCAGCATGGCGTACCAGACTTGGTAGTCAGACATTGAGGACAGTGGCTCGACGTCGACAGCAGCATGCTCCGAGAAAGGCTCCAGTGTGGATGGTGTAAAAGAATTGATGAGCACCGAATATCTGCCTCAGAAATCTGACGCGTTCCGGTTAAATATCTGGGATCGATCATGATCCGTCAGTATCTGTATGTCAGCCTTTTCGGAACGTATCGAGGCAAAGTGCCCAAGGAAGTATGCCTTTCCATAAACTCGTCCCTGCATTTTCGGTCACCCCAGACTGCTCGCAGATCACTACCTTGTGCCTTTGTCAACATGGCAATGGGTGTCGAGGTTGTGAGTCAGATTGTCTTGCCTCGAGAAGGGGCCTCGGCACTGGATGTCCCGTAAATGCCTACCGTAGGTCAAGGGCAAGAGGACTACGCTATGTGGAGCGCCGGTGTATTTGGTAAAAGCATCCATATAAGGTACGCCAATGCAACGGATGCTGGAACCGACGGGAGAGTGGAAAAGGGCAGCCGGTAGCGGTGCTGGGAGGGCTACTGCCAGACTAAGGACGAAGGAAGATAAGATGGGAGCAGGTTCATACTGTATGGTGAGTCGCGGCATAAGAAGATCTTCATCGTCTGTGCATGGCCACCTGCAGCTTGGTCTCTGGCCCACCCTTCCTGGCGATGGGACTTTGATCCAGCTTTGCTCTTCTCTGCATCGCATTGCATCACATTGCAGCGCATTGCATTGCATTGCATACGGCTGGCGTCGCGCGTTGCATTTAGCCTTTCCAGCGAATGAGAAAAAACCGAGTCGTTCTTAGTCCGCCAATGCTGGATTCCAATTCCCGAGTCCACGAATCCCAGCTGCCGAATGGCCAGAATATCTGCTGCAGTTTCCCGTGCCAATTCCCTTTTCCATGCCTCTAGCCAGGGTGGTGCATCGCTGCTCGTGCCATTTCGACCTGCAGCCAGCGTAGCGTAGACAATAGCGTAGCACTGTGCTGCACGTCGCCGTTGTTGGCCACTGGCCATACTGTACCATGTTGATGGCCCAATAACTCGGCCTGTCGCGTGGAATGGACAGGACATAGACAGGTCAGATTAGACGAGCACCTGAGGCATTAATGACCTGTGCCTGGCAAACAGATCCGCAGCTTTGGCAAACGTGATATGGGCCTGTGGATCTGCGATGCATGAAAATTGGCAACACCGGGCCAGTAGGTACAGTGGCCAGATCAAGTAGAGAACAGATGATCTCCCCTGCGCTCATCCAGAAGCAGAGACAATGCCTTCTTTAGCATTTCGTGGCATCCGCTACATCAGGAGGTAGCGAGGCAAAGGCAATATCCTGTTTGGCCTTGTCCAGGCCAGTGCAGTTCCCTACCATCCACACTGCATAGCTGTTGGGCATCATCGCCAGACTAATGTAGGGCAGCCATCTTCAAGTCCCCTAGGCCCCTCTTCACCACGCACGCACCCATGCACGAATGCAAAGCACGATTCAGCAGGCGTGGAAAATTGATAGTCTATCGCTTACTCTGGCCCTGGGGTACGGTTTCGCGCAGAAGATGCAGCCCATCCCCATAGACCATTCCCAGCCGTCTGGCACAGCACGCAGTGGACAGAGAGCTACAGTATTCTATGCCCTTCGCCACTCACCACTCTCCTGCACGACTTCTACGTTCTCACGCCTTGTTCTCGACTCAACATCCCCCGTGCCAATCATACCAGACCAAGCTGATACCGGCCAACCAACTTCACGCCCGGTTCCTTGCCTACGCTTCTCTCTTTGATCAATTACCGGTACGCCTGGGAACAAAACCTGGCAGCGGTCTCGAATCAAATTGGCAGCGCCATCAGTTCGTGAACTACCCAATCCCCCTTGTTACACGGACCTAGTGGCGAACGTTGCTCGAAAAGGGACATCCTGCCAGTTGACGGCCTGTCAGCTCGTGGCGATTCCCCGTCTCTGCCCAGCCATTGGCCATCAAACGGCCCAGGTGACACATCCGAATATAGACGGTTGGAAAGGGAGAAAGGAGTGGGTTTCGACACTTGACAACAAACAGGGTTGACGACGCGGTCGCTATATCCCCATCATCGCCATCGCATCGACCTCGACGGCAAGTCACCCATCACCACCGCCGCTGCCACCATCTTTGACCGACTCTCACGCCAACGATCGCCCGCACGTGACAAGGTCGAGACGGACGGACGGGCAGACGGCCGACTTGGACGATTGACGATTGACGATTGTCGAGAGACGTCAACAAAGCGACAGACCGCACCCGCATCATATCGAATCGATCAGAGGTAGATGCGCGACAATCCCGAAGCTCCTCGACGTCTAGGCCCAAACTCCTCGCATCTAGTGCCTGCTTTACAATACTAGCGTGCGATGTCTCGTTCGGGATACCAGAGGTACAGTGCAGTGACTTTTATTTAGTGTTTACTATTGCCTTTCCATCGCCTGCTCACCTATCAACCCTACTGTACTGATTGATCAATGGCGAGATCCATTCCGGCCAGTCGCAGGGTCCATCTACAGGCTCCCCTCAATTGATCGACTGCCCTCTGCTTACTGTGCCACCAACAAACACCCTCCCTCCACCTCGTCTTTCTTCATTTCCTCCACTCTACCTCGATACGCCCGGTCGAGGCTGGACCGACCAACCTGACCCTATCTACTAGGGGAGGGCAACAGCACCTGACTGACAGATGCCTCTCAGGGAGTACCATATTGCAGTGCTCGGATCTGGAGGGGTTGGCAAGAGTTGCCTTACAGGTGCGTTCCCGACCCATTCGCCTCCACCTTCACCAGAGCTTATTTCCATTACGACAACCCCTTTGAGCTGTTGACTTGCTCACATCCCTACTCCTCACTCTTCCTCCACCCACCCAATCGTCTAGAGTGCTGCTACTCGGTTACTTGGAGAGGTACTGACCAACTGCAATCCTGCCAACAGCGCAATTCGTGCAGGGAATCTTCATTGAGCGATATGACCCTACGATTGAGGATTCGTACCGGAAGGTACTCGACGTTGATGTAAGGAAACACCACAGACGAATGCGACTCACGGCCGAACCCAACCGCGCGCCGTTCCCGTCGCTGTGCAACGGCGCTTCTTTTTCTGAGACATCTGCCTCGAGGGGCTTTGTGTAGGGACGACAGGTCATGCTTGAGATCATGGACACGGCAGGCACAGAACAGTTCAGTATGTTGTCCCATTTCCACTCTTCCCACCTCACCGGCTGCTGCATTGCCCATGCACTTTGCCAATGTCAATGCCAATGCCAATGCCTATCTCTACCACCTCTGCCTCGATTTAGTGACGCCTCGAGATCGAGAGCAAGCCCTCCAGATCAATGTCCTTCATACTGACTGATCCTTCTTTTACCAACAGCATCGATGAGGTATCGCCTTCCCCTTGCCTTCACACCATAACGAACAGACTCCCCGACCACCGGATCCTATTCGAGACCCATGCCCGCAATCGTACCGTCTGAGAAGAGAAGATTTCTAACACTGTAGATGGATTCGGCGCGAACAGAGAGATGTACATGCGCAACGCACAGGGATTCCTACTGGTATTCAGCATCACGTCGACATCATCACTGGCCGAGCTAGACGAACTACGGGACCAAATTGCGCACATGAAAGGCGACGATCCGAGCGACCCAGTGCCAATCGTGCTAGTAGGCAACAAGTGCGACCTTGAGGACGACCGAGCGGTGTCACGGGCGCGCGCCTTCCGCATATCACAGGAGTGGCAAGTGCCTTACTATGAGACCAGCGCGCGCCGTCGCCAGAACGTGCACGCTGTCTTCCTCGATGTTTGCAGACAGATTATCCGCCGGGAATTGAAGAGAAGGGAGAAAGATGGAGGCGGCGGAATGTCGGGTCTTGGTGGCTTCGGCGGCAGTTCTGGTCGTCCTGGAGACAGGATCTCCAGGGAGGCCCGCTCGTATGGCTCTGGTACCGCCTCTGGGTCGGATCGCCGACGGAGACGAGCTAGAGATAGAGACAGGTCGAAGAGGTGAGTCTCAGCCAAGTCAGGGCAACGCCATGGACAGGTTTTGTATAAAGGAGGACTGGCAATGAAGATGGAGATTGAGGACGATGCTGACAGCGATTGTCCGCGCGCTAGACACAGGAATTGCGTGATCCTCTGACGACCTGTGGTTAAACGAAAACATTTGCACTCCACAGCGCCCTTCGAGCCTACCCGTACGACGCGGACGAGTGAACGAGACGAGCGAATAGCAAGGAAGTCTAGAAAGGAANANGGTAGGTAGGCATATATGTCTTTTGTTGCTTGTTTTACCCGGCAAACCAGCGCAGGCGCTTCATTGGGATGAGTTTGGGACAAGGGAATGAGCTGCTTGGGAATGGCCTGTGTGTTTAAAATGCGCCCATCTTCTTCGAGAGGCACAATGCACCTATGTGACACACTTTTTCTGCTTCCATCCATCTTGCCCTACTGCGTTGTACTAACTTGTAAGTGATATAATCGGTGTCAACATTCTGACTTGATATTGCGTACCAGAAACGTGAACTGTTGGAAGTTACTGAGAATAAGACCCAAACAGAAAAAGGGTGGACTGGAACTCGAGACTAATAAGTGGGAAAGAAATTGATAGTTTTGTTTCGTCCGGCTATCGTAAAACTCTATATACAAACATGGTCATAACGCGTTTCAGGAAAGGAACTCAACACCTAGGCAGGGATGGCCTTGTGGGTGCCGGTGCGAGGAGCACCGTTGTTGACGGCTCTGGACAGGCCATTGGTGTCGACACCGTTGGCATTGCGCTTGGACTCGTCCTTGGCGAGGCCGTTGTGGGTGCCGTTGAAGGTCAGGCCTGAAATGCCATCGTAGCCCTTGACGCCGGTGGCCTTCTCGAGGCGGGAGGCAAGGTCTTCGGAGACCTCGCGGAAGATGGCGATCTGGCGCTTGATGATCTCCTCCTTGGTGCAGTTCTTCATGTGGCCAGCGACGTTGTTGACAAAGCGATCCTTGGCACCGGCGTCGAAGACCTTCTCCCACANGGTGCGTGGGGCGACGAAGTCCTCAGCGCGGATCTCGGACAGGAAGCTGACGGCGTTGCCGATGAAGTGGCCGTGGACCTTGTCGAGGTCGACGGTGCGCTTGCGGAACTGGACGGGCTGGATGGATGACAGGTATGCCGGGCGGCCGCCCTGGTTGTAGAAGGCCATGCTGCCGTCGCGCTGGAAGTTGGAGTACCTGTACGGCACGCGCGGCTGGTTGACAGGCAGCTGCTGGTAGTTGACACCCAGACGGTGGCGGTGGGTGTCTGGGTAGGAGAAGAGACGAGACTGGAGGACAGGGTCGGCGGATGGCTCGATACCGGGTGGCATGTGGGCCGGGTTGAAGGCGATCTGCTCAATCTCGGCGAAGTAGTTCTTAGCGTTCTCGTTGAGGGTGAACTCGCCAACCTTTCGGAGAGGGAACTTGGACTGTGGCCAGATGTGGGTCAGGTCGAAGACGTTGATGTGCTCCTTCTCCCACAGCTCCTCGGCCTCCTTGGGGGTGATGGTCTGGACAGACACGTCCCAGCCAGGGTACTCGCCCCTCTCGATGGCGTTGTACAGATCCTTCTGGGCGTAGTCTGGAGAGTAGTTGGCCGAGTCCTCCTGGGTGATGAAGCCAGTGCCCTGCTTGCTCTTCATGTGGATCTGAGCATAGACCCAGTCGCCGTTCTTGTTGACCAGCTTCATGGTGTGGCCGCTGTATCCGTGCATCTTTCTCCAGCCGTCTGGGATACCCCTGTCGCCCATCAGGATCATGACCTGGTGGATGGACTCTNGGTTCTGGGAGAGGTAGTCCCAGAACATGGTGGAGTCGTCGGCACCCGTCAGGTGAGTGGCGGGATCACGCTTCTGGGTGTGGATGAAGTGAGGGAACTTGGCAGGGTCGCGCAGGAAGAAGACTGGGGTGTTGTTTGCCACGAGATCCCAGTTGCCCTCCTCGGTCCTGAACTTGACGGAGAAGCCACGAGGGTCACGAGCACAGTCGTGCGAGCCGGACTCGCCACCGACGGTGGAGAATCGGACGGAGACTGGGCATTCCTTGCCGGCCTGGAAGATGTCGGCAACGCTGAGGTCGTCGAGGGGGTTGGTGGTGCGGTAGACACCGTGCGCACCGCCACCCTTTGCGTGGACGACACGCTCTGGGATGCGCTCACGGTCGAAGTGGGAGAGCAGGTCAATCAGGTGGAAGTCCTGGAGAAGGAGGGGGCCGTTCTCGCCCACGCGCTGGGTTTCGTATGGGTGAGGGATTGGGACACCATTGCTGGTGGTGTAGAGGGTGTCTTGGGCACTGGCATCGCGATCAGCGACGTAACTGTTGAGGCTTGGGGCGGAATTGGTGCCTGAAGACATGATGATGAAGTTCAGGTTTGATTGAGGGAGAGGTGTAAATGTGTGGCAAAGCAAAAGAAAGGGAACTGTCAGAGGGAGGAGGCAGATGGCAAGATGTATATATGCGTCCTATCGATTCTCGGTCCTTTTTACTTACCTTCCTTCTTTCTTTCTTTCTAGCCTACTTCCCTTTCATTCCATTTTGCTACCTAGTTTAGATAGAGCGTGTATGTAGGTAGAATATGGATGACGTTAGGACCTAGCCTCCGAGGGAGGAGGTGGCGATGGTGGTGGAGTCTACCACAGTACCTAAGGTGGTTCGGGTAGCCATTCGACTAGATTCATTCCCGTTGCGCTACAGCATCATAACCACAAATGTATGTAGTATCCAGGAGGACGTGCCCCACGGCTGGGGCCAGTCCCAGACACCATTGCGTCGACCAGACCAGACGAGACGAACTCAGACGAGACGAAACAAACCCAATCGGACAGAGACGAGACGAACGCTGTCTCGTCCTATCTTTCCCCTCTGGCCATGAGAAGCTGCACGACATCATCATGATGATGAAGACGTCGTTGTGCGATGATGTAAACACAGCCTAAATGTGCCCCTCCATGCGCCGTCAGCCAATGGGATTCGCCGCGTTGTAATGTGGAGAGATGGAGCGTCTGCTTCTATCACATACCAAAACATGTCGGCTGTCTTCGTCACTTGGCGCTGACTATCACAATGGTTGTTGTCCTGGCAATGAAGGTGCCACTGACCAGCTATGATGTCTCTCCCACGCATGCTCTACAGCACAGTAGATCAACTGTGGTATAACTTATTTGATGGCTAAGAGTTCGTCTTGTGTACTGTTAGTACAGCACTGCCAAAGTACCTCCTACTGGGCTGTAGTCAAGCCTCGCCTCCCAAAGAGGGAAATCTTGCCCCGGCTTGCGGTTCCTCGATGATATTTGCCTAAAGCGGTAGCCAGACATCAATCTTTCTTCTTCGCACTCCATCGCTTAAAGTCGGTCCTCGCCATCGCCACCATCCAAGCCAGAGACCCTCGCGCAGTGCTTTCTGGAACATCTGCCGGCGACATTGCTCAGTCACGGTTCCCATCACAGCGTGCACGTATGTATTCATGCATGGAACTCCAACGTCGGCCAGCATTGCTGCTTGTAGTTCATCGCCAGCGACCCCAGCAGGCACGGAAGCGATCCTCCCCAACAGTTGGAGTTCTTCACATGCATTGACACTCGAAACGCAACCATCATGGGTTTGCATTTGTTCATCACATATAGGCCCACCCTGATTGGGCCATCGCATCGCTGTGATCCACCTGCTTGCTCTCGAACCGCTTTACATCCGCTGACCCGTTGATCTGATGAAACTGCCACCACTTGGGCCAACTCTGGGATTGTTTGTATAGTTGTGCTGAGCAGAATTGACGGCCCAGTCCACTAGATGTACCTCCTAGAGAAGCTGAAGGAAGACAATGACTTCGTTTGCAGTTCCTGCTGTTGCTCTAGCACTCTCCTACTCCCGGGCATATGTAGTGGCGCTCGTATGAAAGGTAACAAAACCGGCACACAACACTTCACACCAAGATATGCCGCCTAACAATCGTCAGCAGTTTGGGCACCGGAAGTTCGTCCGTATGTAGTTCGAATCCGGCTGTTGGTTTACGTATCTCGTCGTTGCCAACCCATGCCACACGGTGGATGGGATGGGTCAATGGCCCCCACCTCCAGCCTTAAATCAATTGCTGCAAGCACTCTATGGCGTTCTGGGTCGCTTTTCCCCCACAGTACCTCGTAAACTTCGTTATAACAGGAAACTCGCGTACTCCTTCCTTTAAGTTCGATTGATACTTCCATCCGCAAGCGTGGACTAACTTCAAGGCAACATGGCGAGCGGGTGGGGACAGACGTTACATAAGTCACCTTGTGGACCTCGTCTCGTCACCTTGGCAGGCGATGCTGTGCTGTGTTGACTTCTCTCTCCATTGAACTGACAATAGTTGATATATGGTTGGCCACGTTGATCGATGTCATCTAGTTCCACATCAAGGCCCACAGTACTAGTACGGTACGCCAAACGAGGTTCGTTGCATCCTGCGCCAAGTTGCCTCGTTCAAGCCACCCACCGTAGATACTTCACTGGATCGATTGGCTTGACGCCCAGTGGCCGCTACCTACTGATCCACTTTCAACCATCGCCCATCGACATCGACGTTGATATCGGCATCGGACATTTGTCCGACGTTCCGTGCCATGTCACCACGTGGCGCTGTCAGACAAGACGGCTCGAGGCTGGACCGGGTTTGAAGGAGCCTTGACCTGCACTGCCAAACCGCGGATCGAAGCCTTCGATATGCTTCGGTACATGATTTGGTTGCTTGACA
The DNA here is from genome assembly GCA_001660795.1 of Leptoxyphium fumago. NCBI lineage: Eukaryota > Fungi > Ascomycota > Dothideomycetes > Capnodiales > Capnodiaceae > Leptoxyphium > Leptoxyphium fumago. The sequence continues at coordinate 60,061 of LSHF01000112.1, forward strand.
GGGTAAGAAAGCTAGTACTGCACTGTAGGGAACTGCCATCGCTAGATTGGCCCAGCATGACTATAGAGATCTGGGATCATGTCTCGTTACCTTACTGTGGTGATGCCTGAGGAAGGCGGTCTCCATACATCATGTCACACTGTCCCTAGGACTTGTCATGAATCCTTGCAACCACAGACTACTTGGGCTCTGAATAAAGCATTGGGAGAAAAGAAAATCGATCAAAGTCCCCATTGAAGAAGCGAGGAAACACCAACGTATTTGTAGTTTTACTCTAACAAACCGACTGAGAACATTATGCGTGATTCTTCCTCGTGAAGCTCTTGCTGCCAGCCGGCGGCCTGCTCTCTCCAAAGTTGTGCAGCCGTTCGCCCACCAGGTAGACCTCGTCGCGAATGGAGGTGCGCCACCTGCTGGCAATCCTCGTGATCTCCATTCCGCTCCAGACCACCAGCGCGGCCGCGGCGAACATCGGGTAGGAATATCTGTATAGTCTGGTACGCACTGCAGCCGACGGGTCGAAAGCGCCCGACGACAGAAGGATCGCTGTTTCTATGACGAACTTCATCGTTGCCACTGGCGTCAGCAGAAGGATGAGCGAGATCAAGAGGGCCGGCAGGAAAAAGTATCGTGTCGCGAGCCGAGGGCTTGGGTTCAGATAGCTCACTAGACCAGTTGGCGCATATGCCCGCGTTGCACGGCGGAAGGCCTCCACTGCCTGAGATGATGGGGAGGCCATGCCAATACGCGAGGCGATGCGCACATACAGCAGCCCCAGTGCAAGGTCCTGCAGCAAATGCACGCCGTGGTCCACCGTTTTGGGATCAGACACAACAGACGGTTGTTGCACGGGAGACACGAGGGCAGTGGTGTTGAGCACGGTATCGTGCAAAGACCCAAAGATTCCAGCAGTCTCCATCATTTGGCCGACTGTTGTGTTTTGGCTTGCCCACTGCTCGGTCAAACCTGCAGCGTACGTGTGCAGCGGAATGATGGTGTAGAAGTGGATCATGAGGGCGAACAACAACGGGAAGACAAGCCCCATGATGCCGTAGACATAGACACACTTGACCACTTGCTCGGCAATTCTCTTAGCTGGTGATATGGAGAAGTGTGTTGGCGCGACAGCCTGGACTTTCTCCTTTATCGCTTGTGTAGCCAGCTGATATTTCCAGGCCGCAAAAGCGCAACCGCCAAAGATGTATGCTCCTACAAGGAATGCATACAGGTCGTTGATCTTACCCGAACCTGTCGGTATCGTGACGGATAGCACCCAGCGGCCCAGGACGAGCGGTACAAGGGTAGCGCTTAGGCCGAGAAATGCAGTGAACAGCCATAGCACTATGAGGTAAGCAGCTATCCTGTACCGAAAGTAAGGGGGAATGTAGACCGCCGTGAAATTCGGGTGATCGTTACCGCTCTTGTCGGTAATTCGCACATTCCGAATCTCATGAACATGATCCTTGCCGTGGTCAGATGCAGGGAAAGTAGCCTGTAAATAAGCTTCGCCAACCTTCGGCGGTCGGTATTGATCATTGCTCGGCGTCATCGCATATCTTCCGTCGTGAACGAAGCTGTCTTTTGGGTCTTTCTCTTGCCCAGCCGGCCTTGAATCGGGCCCTAAGGAGAAGATTCTCCTCAGAGACAATTTGGTGAGATGCCCCTCTTCATCATTGTATCTCTTGTCGAACAGGAAATGTGACATTCTCAGCGCTCTTGCACTTTTCTTAAGCCACCAGTCATACACTTCCTGCAGAATGTCGTTTGGTTTGATCGTCCTAATCACTAACGGCGTCAACACGTTGATGACAAGAAGGTCCATGGGAAACTCGATGGTCGGCTCAGTAGTGACCCAGACTAGAGGAAAGACACCCTTGAATCCATAGGCGATTCCCCACACAAATCCACCCAGGCACAAGATTACAAGTCCGCCATAGATCATGGCACTGTAGCCAATCTTCCTAAGTTGGGTCAAGATGTTGCGCTCGAGGACATCACGAACTGGATGGAATGTCGGATCATCCGGATCACGGATGAACCATAGCACACCCTTCCTCAGGATTTTGCGACACATCCCGACGAAAAGCGCGAAATGGAACATATATGCTGTCCCCGTGATCCAATGCATGAAGCAGAATGTTGCAGGCGCCTTACCCACATACGCAATGCGGGTAGCCACAGTCGCGCCCGAGAAAAGCGGTAGGAAGGCTAAGTCGAGAAGTATGCCGCAGTACAGTGGGAACACCAGCATCTCTATGCTGATGATGACGATGACTTTGCATACCCCTCCAGCATGACGGATATTGTCACGCACCTGTTTTTCGACTCTCCGTCCACTTTCAGAAGTTGTCAGTGGTGTGTCCATTGCAACATATAGAGCGGCAAGAACAGAGAGAGCAACATATCCCAAGGCCACGGTCACAGTTCGTTCGTTTGTTGACCAATTGATGAGATCAGGATCGAAAGCCTGGGAAGATTGGGACAGAGTCAGGGTGAGCCCATGTGCCTTTATAATGGCAGGCAAGTCTTTCAAGAAGCCGAAATACCATGTAAGTCCGTCAGCGAGAGCCTTCGCCTGGGCCGGCAAGTCGAAAGATCCTTTGGCAAAGTCACCAACTTCCTCACCGAGTGCCCCAACCGTGCCGGTTGACAAGAAGCCGGTCACTTCTGACAAAGCTTCCCTCACAAATCGTAGGACTGCCCCCAGATCGTTTTCTATCTCCCTGAGAGATTGATGTGCTTGTACGTGGGCACCAAGAATAGCCCAGTTCCAACCGATAGGGCTTGGATTCCCATCCGCGCCATTCGCTTCAAAGGACGACAAGAGCCTAGTCAGGCTGGCGTGTGTTGTTGCATGGGATGCCGTCAAAACGGTTTCGATCGTGCCTAAGGCGGTGGAAGCTCCCAGTAGCCCAAAGATTCTAGGGATTGCAATGCCGCCTGCGAAAAGGACTCCATGAGCAATGTTCCCAACGGCGATAGCAATAGTGCCTCCAATCAAAAGGGTCATATCGACCGCTCCATCGGCAATCCAGCTTAGTGTGAGGAGAGGAGTGGTTACGAGCCATCTCCAAGGTGCACCGACGAATGACAAAACAAGTTTGCCCCAGATGTACGGCAGACCCACTGCTCCTATGATCGTTGCTGTCACAAGCACAGTGCAGAATGTTGCTGTCTGGAGAAGACCTACTATCGGGCCTTGTAGTCCTATCAGTTCGAAAATCCCCTCAAGGTCTTCATCATCTTCCAGAGCCTCAGCATCTGGAAATTCGGCTTCATCTCCACCCTCCAGTATGTTGTCTTGTATGAGGATTGGGTCGTCAACTTCTGGTGGAGTATTCACAGCATTTGGTGCTGCTGGCTGCGGCTCACCGTTGTTGTTATCAACATTGCGCAAGCCATTGGCCTCTATATTTCGCTGAGGGTTGTTATCTGCCGCGACACGATCATTGGGCACTGCAGGCCGTACAATACTCGTAGTGCTGTTAGAAGAGGTATTTGGTGTAAGATCACCCCAGAACCAATCGACCAGCCACTCGAAAGCGCCCTTAGGAGGGCTAGGTGATGATCCGACAGCACGTTCTGCGTGAGGTGTTTGACTCGCTGCTTCACCATTTGTCCCCTCGATTGTGATACCGGAAGGAACATATGGCTGGTTCGGGCTGTGGATCATCAAGCTGTCGGCTTGACTCGTCTCTAAATTCTCATCTGAGGTTGTAGGAACTGTGGAATCCTCTACGGGCGTAAGACCTGGGGCAGTCTCTGGTTCTGAGTCGACAGCAGTCATGATATCTTCGGGTAAACGTTGATGCAAGCCTTCGAAAGATACACTACGGCTTGGAATAGATAAAGCATCTGTGGGAATCCGTTCGATACTCTGTAAAAGAGCTGCATCCGTGTCAACGTGCTCATCGTCCTTTGGTTTGGGTACACGAAGGACAAGAGGCGCCTGCTGTGAAGGATCAACACTGTCATCCCTACGGCGAATTTTCAACTTCAGCTTCATATCTGACCCAGCATTTATGATGGGCAAGGGCTCGCCAAGCCGTTCTGGCTCCTCAATCCATTCGTGCGAATTTGTGAAAGACGACTGAATATACTTTTCAACGACTGCTTGCAGATGGTTCTTGGCTTCTTCCCGATGACCATGCTGAGAGGGAAGAGTCTCCCAGCTGCTCTGTGGGGTTGAACTGAGCGCTGTTCTCGTTCGAGATTCAGAACGGCTGGGGAAGGCTTGTTCGGATTCTTGTAAGGTGCGCTGTATGTCGGCCGCTCTGGAGGTGAGACTACGATCTATCTGGGGCCGTTGGACGCCGAATTCTTCTGCTGACGAACTAGATTCGGAACTTTCGGCAGCTCGGTGGTCAACATCAGGTTGCCAACTTTCTCGGATAGGAGGAAAGTCGACAACAGAAGCGTCGTGAGCTGTGTCTGCTTCACGCTTGTGTTGTAGATCTTGCCAAGTGTAATCTATGCCAGCAGCCAGTGCCACTCTCCATATCCTCCGATGGCTCTCTTCGAAGGTTGATAGCTTCTTCGATAACTTCGCCGCCAGCTCATTAGAAGGCTCTCCTGCTCTCCTGGCAGCTATAACCTGCTTGCAGACGAATGTGACATGAGTGACAAAGAGGATTTGCTGGGTTCTTCCATCCCGTTGGAGGTGGGCGTTTGCACGATCCATCGCAGCATCAAGCTGGTCCCAACCTACGTAACCATCCGCGCTCGGCGACGCCGTGTCACCAAGTGTCAGTGCCTGTTGGAAATCCTGGACCCGTTCTCTTGCGGCATCTAGTAGATCTCTTTGCCGTTGTAGCCGGTCATGTTCGGCGTTGATTCTGTCTGCAGCGTTTTCGAGATTGATCAGTGGTTGCTGTTGCACCACCCATTCTCGGATCAAGAAGACGAGGATGAAGCCAATGATCACGACGGCGGTAACAAGCTGTCCCTCGAACACATCAACAATAGCTCGGTTGAGGTTTGGCGACGCAGTCATATTGGCAATATAGCCCCAGTCAGAGAACAACGAAGTGCCATAAGAACTGGCGAAACCATAGGAAAGGGAGGTTGCATTTGTCAGGGTCGAATTAGAATCCAGACCGACAGAAAAATTGTAGGCGCCGTCTACAATGCTGGCCGCGATCTTGAGGCCATGGCCGTCAAGGCTCATCCCATTCCAGGTGCGATTGTGTGTACCGTTGGCACCTGTCTCTTTCAGGCCCCTCACCCAGTCCATCGCCTCGCGAATGTTAAGCCTGGTTTGCTCCTCGGGTGTGTGTCCATTCGGGAGTAGCTCGCCTGCACGCAGCTTGGAGATGAACATTTCCCTCGCCCAGCCAGCATCAGCAATCCAAAACATCCAACGCCAACACAGCCTGACCGTCCAGGGAAGCACCACTAGCCAGACCAAAGCAACGACCAGTATCCTGAGCCACCTCAGCACCCCCCAGGACACATGCATTGATGCCCTCGTCACGAAGACATCCAGAGGCAGCACGCTCGGCATTGACGAATCGTACAGCTTGGTGAAGTGGAATGGCGTCTTGCACAGCTCGCAGTGCTTCTTGTTCGAATGCGACAGCCATTCCATGAGGCAGTCCTGGTGGACGTATTTGATGCTGCCGCTGCATTTGCAAGGATGAAACAGCGGTTCGGATGCGGATGCCTCGGAACGGCAGATGCGACAAGTGTCTTGGTGTTTGTCTGATCTGCCTCCATCGGTGGTGGCAGTATCACTCCGCCTGGGAGGAAGCGGCCTTGGGTCAAAGGCAGGATCGTTCATTATGTCTGGAGGGTCGATCGAAGGAAGTGCGGTAGGAGAAGGCGGTTGTCCATGGACAACGCCCGATGGCGCGTCATGGTCCATGACGAGTCTAAGAGGAAGAAGGCAGAGTATGCGAGAGACTTCAATCCAAGAGGAGAGGGGGCAGTATCATAGAGCCATTTCAGGGTTCACCTGCGAACGGTAGTGGGGATCAGCGGATTAGGGCGTGGTAGCAGGACAGATGCGAAGCGAGCCTGGATAATGTGTAGAGAGAAGAAGAAAGATGCGTGGCGGTCATCGATGCTGGCTGCATAGGTAGCAATTCAATCTGCCACAGATGTTTGGAGTTTATGTTGCAAGAAGTGCAGTACATACCGTACGTACCTACACACAGAAGGTGTTTACCTGTGGACTTGCAGCAAGCAGTTGGTTGGTGGACCAGCCGGCGGAGGTAGGCAAGTAGGCTTGTTGCTGCACCCGACTTGCCGACTTCCCAGCCCAGGCACGCTCATGCGGCGATCACGTGCCGGAAGTGTCTGGTGGGGGAGGTTCACTGTATGGTGTTTTTGTGTAAATAATATACCTACCTTACCTACCTGGATACCTAGGTAATGAGTGGGCGATGACGGTGACGTTGCGGACCCTGTTATTGATACTGCTGTCATGGAAGCTATGCACGATTTTTGGCCGGACGGTGCCTGTCTAGATACTCGTCTGTTTGCCATTCTCTGTTTGGCCTGATTGTCACCACGTTCAGTCCAGTCAGATAATTTATTTACGCTGCCCAGTGTCATGCCTCAGGCAGGACTAGCGGCATCAAAGCTGCTTAAGGTTGCTCCCGCGACCGTCGCCGCTATCGTCCGCGTTCCCGCACTCTTCTAAACACTAGCTCGAGCCGAGCCGGCTCCGTGACGTAGACATGAGCGAGTGATGGGACGGGAGGCACCCGCACCCATGGATCTCTGCCTTGGAAGATGCCTTGTGAATGCCTCAGGCTTGGCTTTCGTCAGTCTGTCACCGTGTTGATCTCGCGTTGCCCACGCGATGTGATCGTCATTTGGCGTACTGCCACTCCAAAAGCAAGTTTGAATGTGTTCCATCAGTGTGCTCTGAAGGGTGGGCATATTTGACGATCGTAATTCTGTCGAGGTTCTCGTACGCTTCTCCCACCTTCGGATTGCGAATTGTCTGCGGCACTGACGTATGAGAATACCTACAAAGAGAGTGGAGGGTGTGATATCACATGCAAGTACTAGCTGCAGGCCATTGTCACTGCTGCAACCGAGGAAGGGCCCGTGCGCCTACCTCCTGCCATCACATCACCAAGCTTCCGTCTGCAAATCCAATTACACTAGGAGGTGTCTTTGGCTCTCCTTTCTGTCTCTGTTGCAACAACAACTTCAACAACAACAGCTCGTCGTTGCAAAGGCCTGTTGCACAGTATCATGAACGGCCAGTCTGCTAACGGGAGCGTCCACGCCGCCGATGGCTCGCACAAGAAGAGGTCTAGAGCCAGGCGCGGAGCTAGCTCCAGACGGAAGCCAGGCTTTATCGCTTGGACTCTCAACAAGACTTTGAAGCTGTCCATCTGGTATACTCTATTCGTCGTCGTGTTCCGTTGCCCTGCCACCGAATCAGATATCAAGCCTGGGGAGACCTCGCCCATCTGTCGACCTTACTTCCAGGCTCGTGATTTCGCCTTGCCTTACGCCGAACCCTACTACCACCGCTATGCTGCTCCTTATGTCGAAAAGGCCCAGCCCTACTTCGATCTTGGTAACGAACGCGTTCTTCGCCCAGGCCTTGCTGCATACAGGCAATACGGCGCTCCCCAGGTCCAACGCGCCAAACAGTTGGGCTATGCTACTTGGGAAAGCTCTGTGAAGCCCCAACTGGAGTCTTCCAGGGCCAAGCTCCTTGTACAATACGATAGTGCTATCGCCCCACACGTTTCCAAGCTTGATGATGCCGTCAGGCCACGCTATGAGTCTCTCAAAACAAGTGCCGTGGATCTCTGGGAGCTGGAGCTCCAACCCGTCTATAAACGAGCTTCGCCAATCGTCCAGCAAGGATACGCTCATGCCTCTCGGTTTACAGTTGAAACCGCTTTACCACGGGTGCAGCATACCACCAAGATCAGCTGGTCTTTCTTCCTGAGGCGCGTTTGGCCTAAAGTGAGGGTACTGTATGGGGAGAATGTCGAGCCACAACTGCTGCGTATCACAGAAAGACTTGGGAGGTACAAGGATGGTAAGCGTTTGTCTGCAGAGGTGAAAAGCTTGGAGGCTTCTTCCAAAGCCGCGGAAGTCTCTTCTAGCGCTGCTATTGCAGCTTCCCAAATCAGCCAGAGTGCTTCGTCCACTGCTGCGTCCTCCTCCGGAAGCGTATTCTCTACATCTTCGTCTGAACCTACCCCTTCGAAGACTGCAAGAGAGTCATTCGACGACGATCTTGTCAGCTGGGAGGATGTCTGCTCATACGCCACGGCCGAGGGTGCTGAGGACCTGAAGCAGCGGGTTGATCACATCGTCACCGAGGAAGTGAAGCGATCCATCAATGGTACCGGCGCCGCCCTCATCGTACAGCTGGAAGAGACCGCTCGTACTGCCCTATCCAGCGTCCAGACCGAGATCATTTCTGCTGTGGCCGGTTTGTCAGAAGACCCTTCCGACGAAGAACTCGATGGCGCTATCGACTCGCTCCACCATGCCATCCGCAGTGCAGGTCAAGACATCAAGTTCCGTGCACAATCCATTAGAGACTGGCACCGTGATTTCAAATCGGCACAGTCAGATCTCATCGAGAAGGCACTGCAGTCCACTGTCGAGACCATCGACTCGATCCGTGAGATCAGGTTACAGGAGATCGGCAGGAAGTATGCAAGCGCAGGCCTTGCTCACAAGGACTGGAGTCGCTACAATGAGTTGAAAAAGGCTACCGCCACGTGGCGTGACGAAGTGCGCCAGGTGATCGATAATCACACTCTTATCCCTACCTCACTGCAGGCTGCCATCGAGACCGAAGAGCAGGGCATGGCTGCTGCGGAAGATGCCGCAAAGGAGCTGATCAGACTCAAAGACGTTGCAAAGTATAAAGTTGAGGCGAGAGACGCCTCTGACAACTTCGACACTCACGTGATCCCAGCGAGGGTAAAGAAGCTGAAGGATGACTTCCTCAGCAAAGTCGAAGAGACAAGCCAGTCAGTACTGGGCGAGACATCTGAACCAAGCATTTTGGAGTCGGTCACCTCTTCTGCTGAGTCCTTGGCCAGCGACGTGTCAAGTTCAGCATCCTCAATTCTCCATGAGACCGCCTCAAGCGCCTCAAGCGTTGGTGACAACTTGATCCAGGAAGCTTCTACTCTGGTTGGTGATGTTACTTCTTCAGCAGCCGACTACGCCGCTGAAGCAACTGATAGTGTTTCATCGCTAGCCTCTGAAGCAAGCAAGTCTGTGAACAACGAATCAGACTTGTCGGACTATGCTACTGCAGCCACCGACAGCCTTTCATCATTGGTTTCTATAGCCAGCAAGTCTGTTAACAATGAATCAGATCTGTCAGACTATGTGACAGCGGCAACCGAAAGTATCTCATCAGTAGTCTCTGAAGCCAGCAAGTCTGTGGTTGGTGAATCTGACATTGCCGACACTATCAGCGCAGTGTCCTCCAGCGGAGCTTCAGCGAGCGCCCGTGCCTCTCAAAAGGTCTTTGGTGGTGCTATGGCCCAAGAGGTCAAAGGACCGTCCGGGCCAATTCTGGACGATATTATCGATGATACTGAGATCGTCTCCGAACGTCTGGCCTCTATATATTCCGCTGCTAAGGGTCGTGCGGGCGAGCTAACACAGATCGTTGCTGAAGCTGTTGCTGGCGCCACTGAAACTCAAGGATCTGTACAGAGCGTTACAAGCTTGGCCAGTGAGCAATATGAGAGTGCCCTGGCCGCTGCATCAAGCGTGTTGTTAGGCACAGACAAGGGAGGCGTTCACAGCGCTAGTGTTGTTGCAAAGGAACAATACGATAGCGCCGTTACAGCGTAAGTCATTTCCCTCACCTACATTCCACCATGGTTATTCTTGCATTCTGAATTGGTACTGATACTACTGTAGTGCCTCGTACGCAATCTATGGTACTCCCGACTCTTATGCATCGTCGGCCAAAGCAGCAGCAAACTCGGCGGCGGCTTCACTCTCATCACAAGTAGCCAGTGCCACTTCTAATGTTGCCAATGCTGCAGTCTCTCGATACAACGAAGGAGTCAGTGTCGCTTCACGGCACTATGAAGCGGCGAAGTCTCGTCTCTCTGTTCAGGTCAGCGGTACACCAGAACCTGTACACAAACAAATGTTCGCATCTGTCGAGTCTGCATACTCAGATTCTCTGAATGCTGCCAGTCAGCATCTTCGAGATGCACTCAATGCTGCACCAGCTCTGCCAACTTCCTTGGCCGCCCCGGCTGTCTACCAGGATGTATCCTCAATAGCCTCTTCACGGTTGTCAGAAGGTCTTGCAGCAGCTTCTTCACGATACAACGCTGCTAAAGTTGCTATTGGTGTCGAGCCAACTCTAGCACACCAGCAGGCATATGCTTCCGCCCAGGCTGCTTACTATCAAGCTGTTGGTCTCGCGCATGCTCGTTACGACGAATTCGTCAGTGCCGCATCAAGTGTTGTTGGGGCTACTCCCACACCAGCTTACCAGAGCCTCTTAAATGTAGCCCAGAAATCTTACACTGAAGCTGTCGAGGCGGCTCAAGCAAACATGAATGCATTCTTGGGATCTGCCAGCTCTGCTGTGGGTGCCACCAGCACACCTGTTGCTCAAAGCATTATCGATTCTGCTTCTTCACAATATGCCGCAGCTGTGGCCATTGCATCATCACAGCTAGCCATAGCCTCTACCAAAGCAAGCGATGTGATATATGGTACAACCACTAATGCATTTGAGTCGGCAGCATCTGCTGCGTCCACCGCAATTATCGGCACTGAGACTCCTTATCACGAGGCTTTAGCTTCCCAGGCATCCGAGAATTGGGAGGCTTTGATTTCAAGAGCAAGTGAGCAAGTCTACGGCCAGCCTCCACCTTTTACCGATGTCGTGTACTCGCAAGCCGGCTCCTACGCTGCGCAAGCGACCGAGGCTGCAGCTGCTCAGTATGCGGCTGTGCAGTCGCTGTTCTCAGAAGTCGTGTCAGGAAGAGAGCCGGTCTTCACAGAGAGCGTGTTTAGCAGGCTTCAATCGGCCTACTACACTGACATAGCACACTTGGCTTCATCAGGTTCGAGCTACGCCAGTGAGGCTTACGATGGTGCCAGCAGCGCCGTTGCGGCAGTGTTCACCCCACCACCTGCCCTTGAATCCATCTTGGGTGAAGCCAGTCTACAATTGAACTCATTGGCCGACGCCGCCAGTGTTCAATTCTACGGCACCGAGAAGGGCAAATTGGAGCAGGCTACCGAAGCGGCCGCCAACGCTTACAACAGTGCTGCATCTGCCGCAAGTGAAGCCGTCTACGGTCACGAAACTGGCTACGTGGAGGAGATGCAATCTAGCTTGTCGATTGCAGCCGAGTCAGCATCGAGGGCACTATCCGAAGCCTTCCTCGGGACCACCACAGGACCAGTTGAATCCGCTACCAGCGGCGCCAACAGCGCCCTCAGCTCCATATCGTCTGCTGCCGCAGATAGGGCAGAGTCGGCAAACTCCTTGATCGCGTCCGGCTATGCATCTGTGCGTGACGCCGTGAATAGTGCGGTGTACGGCCCTGAGTTGGGTGCATATGAATCGGCTAGTTCGCGTCTGTCTGTCGCTGTAGCCAGCGCCCAGGATAGAATTGCTGCATTTGGAACTCAGGCCAGCTTAGCGGCAGACGATGTCGTTTCTAAGGCAGGTGAGGCTTACGGCCAGGCGACAAGCAGCATCGGTAGCGTAGCGAGCCAGGCAACTGGTATCGTGCGTGATGAGCTATAGAGAACAACAACAACAACAACTGCAACCACCCCTCTCCGGCCTTGTAGGACCTATCAGAGGGGGATTGTTCCAAATAACCACAGGGAGAGGGCATAGCCTTCGCAAGGCAAACTCCTGCCTTGGCCTTCCATTTCACGAGGTATGAGAATGACCGAATACTATAATGTCTGACTGTATGTGTGCGGATCTGAACGACGAGGGAACGTTGCGATGGGATGATAATACATGGGATTGCTTCTGGTTTTGAAACGCCTCCGTTTTTCTTTGCGACTTACATTGTGATATATGCTCTATATCCCCTCTCGCGCCATCTGGACGGTTTGTGTGTTGCAGACAAAGATGTTAGCGTAGTATATTGTTTCTGTATTGATCTGACTCTGAGAGTCGCGCTGAACAGTGATGATATGTTTTCTCGCCATGAAAGCCTCTGTCCATTGGAGTTTCTCTTCGTCTTTACATACTATACAAACGTGATGTTTGCCTCCAGAAACAATGACACCTCACAGGGTGTAGAAGAAGTCAGGCCTATTGTCACCCGCTAGCCAGATCTCCTCGGTTGTCTTACCAGAGTGCATATCGTCCCTCAGGCCAGCCCTCCTCTTTTTGTTCTCAATTCTCAACAGAGTGTGAAGGAGGACGGTACCGCCAAGCAAGCAGACGACGAGATATGCGAGGACGGTGCCGTGGCCAGTCCAGTACCGGGGCTTTTCGGCGGTGATGTAGATGTTGGACGAGACGACACCGTTGAGGTTGCCCCAGCCAACGACGATGCCGAGGATGACGCCGCGCTTGTAGACGCCCTCGATGTTGTTGCTGGCCCAGGCGAGGGTGTTGGGGATGGTGGGGTAGATGCCGACGGCGCCGAGGAAGGTGCCGGCGTACTGCACGGCCGGGTTGCTGGTGGCCAGCAGCATGGTGAAGCCGACGATGCCGACGCTCACCGTGGCCATGTTGCACAGGCCGCGCTGGCGCGTGCGGTCCGCCGTGTAGCCCACCGCGATCGTCGCCAGCGCCGCCACCGCATACGGCGGCACCGACAGCAGCTGTGCGCGCGTCCCCGAGTACCCCATGCCAGCCAGGATCGTCGGCAGGAACAAGGAGAAGGCATATAGCGGGCCCAGCGTGCCCATGTAGATGAACGCGTACGCCCAGCACTTGTAGTCCTTCAGCGCCGCCACGATGTGCCGCTTGTCGTACTCCTCCGACGTGCTGCTCTGGTTGTCCGCCGCCAGCCGTCGGCGCAGGCGTATGCGGTCCTCAGGTGGGAGAAATCGAGCCGTCTCGGGCCAGTCGAACACCATCCACCTGTTTGTTTGTACCTCTTTGTCAGATTGCAACGTCGTTTGTGGGACTGTGTCAGAAAGTAAATGTAGAGACTTCACTCACCAGCAGAAGCAGCCGACGATAACAGTGGCAATACCTTCTATGATAAAGATCCAGGCCCAGCCTGGCCTACCACCAATCCCATCCATCTGAGCGATNGCTGCCGCCAGTAGCCCACCGAAGGACCCTGCCAATGCAGCCGCTGAAAAGAATGCCGCTGCTCGTAATCCAAGCTCTGAGCGTTTGTACCAACATGACAGATAGTAATTCACGCCTGGGAAAAGGCCTGCATTGGATGGTGTCAGTCGGATCCAGCTTCAACAAATCTCATTGCACCTACCAGCTTCAGCCAAACCCAAGAAGAAGCGAACGGCTAGCAGGCCAGCATAATTATGCACAATCCCCATCAACGTCGAGCATAGTCCCCAGAGAATGATGATGGTGGTGAAGAAAATCCTGGGTGTGAACCGCTTGAGGAGCACATTGGTGATTGGCTCAGCCAAAGCATAAGATACGAAGAAGATGGTGAGGGTGTTGTTATAGTCATGACCCGCCATCCCGAGGTCATCCTCCATCCCAGCTAGACGAGCATTGCCTGAAATCCTATGTCAGAACTGCCACTCGTCGTTGTGTTACGGGATGGCACCTACCGATATTGGTCCTGTCCAGAAATGATAATAGATACAGCAGACACAGCCATGGAATCAACCAGAGATCGACCTTCCGCATAAGCTTCTTGTCCTGCACAACTCGTTAGCCGCTGAGTGCAAGAAAAGCGCCGACGCGCTCTTAAGTGAGAACACACAATGGCTGCACGTTCTTCTGGAGATTTCCCAGCGTCAGGATCAGGAAGTTCTTCGATGCTCTTGGCTCGGTGCACGTCGATATTAGTTCCCTTCTCGAGGCCATCTGAGCTGTAAGAGGCTCGCTCTCGATGGGAAACGCTCTCNTCTTTCGTATCCATCCTTACTGATACAGAGCCAACTGAAAATGTAAAATAAGAAGCGACAATCCCCTGGATCAGGTGGAGCAGATGAAGCCAGAGCTGCCCATCCTCACGAATGGCAACCTTGCTCTTTATACAGCCCTACATGGACCGGACGAACGGCTCGAACCCGGGCGATGGCCGAGCCAGATCCAGACTCTGCATCTTGCAGATGCACGGCTGGCAGAACCAACCTCCATGAGGTGTACAGACCGCCCATACTAGAAAATCGTTCACCCCACACTTCTCAAAACAAGGCGGTTGCCAAGGTCAGCAGCGTGTTGCACGGCAATTGAGGAGTGGGTCTTTTTACCATACCAGACTATCGGTATGTACCACGTCGTACAACCTTCTACCCCAGAGAACGCTAGAGTACCCCAGTTGGCCAAGGGCGGGGGAAGTCGTTCATGGTGGACAAATTGCCAATAAGAAAAGTGGGTGAAGGGCAAAATGGCCACTTGAGTCTAAAGGTCATAGGCCAGCCGTCGTCTGCGTTGACAGGTCCATCTATTGCTTGGCAGTGTAGGCCAAGGTGCGCCGCGAGGGGTATTGGGTGGAAGTACAGCTACCTACTCAAAGAAACTGTTGGTTGCCGGCCACGCGGAGGATACCACCTTCTAATAAACGTGGGTTGATCGAGCTGTGAGAGATCTTTAGCCTATATCAACCAGAGATAGATAGTTATAGCACTTAGTTGACCTCTTGATGCTGTTCAGACCAAAGGGTGAGGTCTGAAGTACCCAGGGACTGACATGTACCCATTACGGTACAAACCCTACTATTGAGAGAGCAGCAGGTTGAATGAATGACCCGGAAAAATGCAATGTCTATCTCTATATACCTAGTGGTTGTAGCCAATCATCATCGTAACTTCGTAATGTAACCAAATGCCATGGTTTTTGATGAATGTCAATAATCCAGCCATGCTTCGAGGGGTATCAATAAAATCCAACGAGAACAACAGATGACAGCAGCGCCACACTGATCGTCATCAACGATGTGCACGTCTTACCCACAGCGCCACTGGAAGATGGTATGGTCGTTGTGACATTCTCTCTTCCCACAGCAGCGGTTATTCCATTCAATCGATCGACAGTTGCTATCGCAGGACCGACATTGAAATAGTCAACAAGAATGAAGCTCGGCTGGCGGCCCCATTGGGTTTCGCAGGTAGAGGCAGCAAGCCCAAGGTTTCCAGAACTGTTGCCAGGGGCGTTGGTGACTGGCGTGTAGGTGACGTTTGGCACTTCGACGAGAAGCTCTTGCGAGTCCAGAAAGTGGTTCATGAATGGCATCACGCCCTGTTGGATCGCCGATTTTGTATTGCTCTTGAACGCAGACGGTCGATCGACGTCGCACGAGAAGTCGGTAGGACTAGTCACGTTGTAGGGGTTCTCGAAGATGTAAGTCCTGCGTCGTATCAGCACCGAGCTCTTTGGGAGCATTCGATTTCTATAACTTACCACTCATCCAACAGATACGGCGCAACACTGTTGTAGTTCAGGGCTGGCACGAATGACACCAGACGAGTGCCATTGCTGATCATCTGATCCAGCGTTGGCCAGTCGCTGAAGACCTCGCCAGAGGTTGGTGGTGTGTATGCATACTTGGTGATGCCAGATGCATTGTACTGATCAGCAAGCTGTTGGGTGGTGGCACTGTCTGAGTTGACGATGAGTAGGGTGACCACCTCGTTCGGATTGTCATCCATCCAAGATTTGATCTCTCCCAGCCAGTCGCTCATGGTTCCTGCATCGAGGAGGTCGCAGCTACTATGGCACATATGCCACGACGAAGTCTGGCTGACATAATGCACTTGCCCACTCAGCAGACGGACACCTGCAGATAACTGGGTGGTTGAGTTGTATTTTTGATTTCCGGCTGATTGGTCGCCGTTGGCATTCACAAATGGGCTGTCATGGGCACCGAGATGGGTGATCTGGTTGTATTGCCTGTTGCAAAGGTCGGGAGAGTTGTTGCATGCTATGTCGGTGGAAGTGGCAAGGGTAGCCGATGTGCTTGTTGTACTTGACTGAGCGAGGGATACTTGCAAGATTGCCGGTAGAAGTAAGATGGATTGCAATATAGTGGTAGGTGCCGTGGATAGATGCATGTTGGTCTTATATATCAATTTGAAGATTTGATGTAGGCGGGTGCGATTTAGCTGTATGTCAAGTCAATGAAAGTCAACAGATGGGAAATGCAAGCGATCAAACGAAACGAACGAATTGGACAGAGACAAATGGAACGATTCAAACAACATGGAAGGATGGCGATGATAAGGGCAGCATATATTTCATATTGGAATCAAATGGATTAGAGGCTAGCATACGAATGCTGCGCCTTCAACTATTCTGATGCAGGCTTGGGGGTTGTCGTAAGCTCCGCTCATGCTTGGACACTACCCGCCACCTGCGCCGAACGCATGGACAGAGCGTAGGACTGTACGTCGCTGATGCGTTTCATCGACCGTGACATAGACAGGATGACGAGACGTTCTGACAAGTAGACGGAGGGCTTTGTATAGGCGATGCGGTAGATGAAACAAGAGCAGATGTGCGGCTGCTGTAGGCGGAAATGCAGCCCTGGAGTGGAGGATCCAGCTCGGACTTTGCCCCTGGTCTATTTCCAGCAACGTATGTACAGTAATTACCTCCGTAAGGCCAGACATTCAGCACACATACTGCTCATTCACAAGACATTCATTTGCAGCGGATGCCTCATGACCACCGCGTTCGACGGCTAGATGTTCACTACCGCCACCATACATCTTCACAGGAGGTGAGACCTTGTCGGACATGACCTGCATTACCATCGTCATCTGTCTCGTCCAAGTGAGCTGCCAAAGTAGTCTTGATGTANCCATCTGCGTTCCGGTCATTTGTATCGTCTATTCGTCTACTTCGGAATATATCGGCTCTTTGCGTCTAGACGCTCTCCCATAGCGTTGGTACGCAACACGGAAGTAACAATTGCAGCGGTCTTTCGATTTCAAGGAGCAGCCTCGACTTCCTTGAGCTTCTCCCAGAATTCACTCCAATGATACATGACTGTGATCGCGCCGAGGTCCTCCTTGAGGATCCTGGCCATCTCCTCTTGTTTTGCCTTTCCACCTTCCGCGAGGTAGGGGCCGACGTAGCCCATGAGCGGGATACCGGCGTTCTTGGCAGCAGTGGCACCTATGGTACAGTCCAGAATGTCAACAACGAGCCTCAGTATATAATAGAGAAGATTAGAAGCACTTACCAGACTTAGAATCCTCAATGGCGACACATTCACGCGGGTCTGCACCCAACTTTGCACAGGCGAAGAGGTACACGGCCGGATCAGGCTTGGAGGAGGGTGGATTCAGGGAGGAAGCGGCTGAGAACACCCGCCCTTGAGGGAAGTACTTGTCTTGGCCGGTTTTCCTGATGCTCGCCTCGACTCTGGGCATTGCAGAGCTGGAGACGATGGTGAGGCCGTACTTGTCGTCGTGTTTCAGCTTCGCCAGGACCTCGTCTACGCCCTCACACGGCTCGCATTTCTGCTCGAGGTTCTTGCAGATCGTGGCCAGCTCTCTGCTGGTGTAGGAGTCGGCCTCCTCCTGGCTCATGGTGAAGCCGTACTTGCTCTGAAGCTTCTTCATCTGGCCAGAGAAGCCCATGCCGACAAACTCATGCATGAGCGTCGGCCCATCGTAGCGGTCGGGAATGCCGTGCTTCTCGAGAATCTCGTTGGCCAGCTGAGCGCATCCCTCGAAGGCAATGTCTTCAGAAAGCACGAGGGTATTGTCACAGTCGAACAGCAGCTCCTTGATTGGCGGCATGGTAGGAGGATCTGAGGGATCTCTAGGGTGGTCTATGAAGAAAGAAGACGAAGCGGCAATGTGGGAATGGAACTGCCATCGACATTGGACGACGACCATGCGAGCGGGCAGTTATATAGATGAGCCAAGGATAGGGTTATGAGGCATTTTACGAGACGATCAAAACCAATCAGTTGTCGCTGGTGACGTTGATCGACTCGATGAGATGCGGGCGTATCGATAGGCAATCCGTACATGCATGCATGCATGCCTACCATGGACGGCAGGAACTGGT